>JAMKQA010024132.1:0-40461 GCA_024699735.1 Posidonia australis
GGGTTTTTGTCTTATTTAATGGATTTTAATTTCTTTTCACTTGATTATGGTTTAAAAATTTGATTAATTAGGGTTTTATTGAATTTTAAGTTGATTTACGTGGATTTTAGCTGGATTAAGTGGATTAGGGTTTATTGTTGGTTTTTTAAGTGGATTTAATTGGATTTTGTTTGATTAGGGTTCTTGTCAGGGTTTTGTTGGATTTTAGGTAGATTTTTGCTAGATTAAGTGTTTTATTTGCTTTTCAGTGAATTTTAATGGGTTTTAGTGTTTTATTGGGTCATGTGGGCTAGTGTGGGTTTGATAGGGACCTACGTGGACTAGGGTTTTGGTGGTTGCGACCAGAACATCAACCGGAGGAGCCTACTGCCAAATGAACTCAAAATTGGGGTGTCTACAGATATCATCAACTTGGAATAATTTGCAATCATCATTAGAATCCAAAGTAACAGTTAGGGTCATTTGGTTCGGTTGTTGAACCTTAGTTTCCACAGGGGGGAAGCTATTTCTCCTTCAAAGGTGGAATGAACATATTTTAAAAAGACGACTTGTATCGAAAGGTTAGCTTTTGAAAATAGTTCAAAAAATTAAAATGCTAGTATTTTTAGAAGTTCATGGTAGTGAGCTTTTGATTAAACCACTAGATTTTAATTCTCATGTATAACCATATTGCTCTCCACATAAGTCGGATATTACAGGTTAACTAGTAGCTAGATATCATTTATAATTCTTGCCATTGACATGAAAACTCAAATCCAATGTCGTTCTTAACAAACTCAATGACGTCTTTGTCAACCAACTCCAGCAATGACTATTGACCAACTTCGACCATCGTTAACCATCAACCAACTCCGACGGTGGTCGTCAACTAGCTCCGGCCAACTCTAGTGATGTCCCACCACTAGCCAACTCCAATCGTTGCCGATTGTCAACCAACTCGACTGTCGTCAACATCCATTATTGTTGTCGTCGTTAAAAAATGAAAAGTATATTTTCATCATTTAACTAGTGATGAAAATAGGAAAAAAGGATGTTGAGACAAAAAATAGAATACTAAATAAGATTATAATAAATGAGAATTTATCTATAAAAATCTCAATTAAAAAATTCTCTTAAGAAAACTGGATTCTTAGGAAACTCTAACCTATAGAAGCCGAACCAAATGCTCCTCTTTAGAGTATGGAGCATGTAATTTAAATTTTATATAAGGCAGACGATTTACATTACCCGTAACTTTTGTTCTTTGGTAATACATACTTCTAACATGAAGTGCCCCCCGCCCTAGCTCCGCCCCTGGTTACCAAGTCTATAAAATCTACATAACACATGACATTCCCCTTCGATCTCCACCATCAAGAGCATTTGAAATCATCGAAATCTACCTAACAAGAATCAACACTGAAAACAAAGTTCTCCAAACGTCTGCTGTTGCCCACAATCTCTTGTTACCATCATCAAACAGTAGTAATCGACAGTCTCTTGTTACCATCACCAAACAGTAGTAATTATTATTTAACCATAAACAGCACTGATAATTAAACCATATGTGGACTTTCTATCGACAAAACCATGCAGGCAGCATGCAAGTTGCAACCATCAATTAGCCAAGTATTGGAATTTAGTCACTTAGAGATTTTTCTAAGGTTTTATTGCTCCAGTGATCACTACAGCCGTGAGAATCAAGGACGAGCGAGCAAGTAGAGGCCTAATCCACTGTTTCAATGGAAACCTAATCATATCAGCTCATTTAGAGAGAGTAGGAGGTTGGTTGCCAGCTGCCGCCCGGTGCCGGTCTATCAGCTCCCTTGCCAAGGCCTGAAGATCTCCACCACCACCACTGCCACCACCAGTGGTGTCCATCTGCCGGAGCTCAAGTTGTCTTTGTTGTTGTTGTTGTTGCTGCTGCTGCTGTTGCTGGAGTGACCATGGAGACTGTTGTGGCGGCGCAGGCGGGTCGATGAGCGTCGAGAGATCGAAGATGGTAGATAAGGAGGCGGCAGACGGGAGGTCCGATATCGAGAAGGGCTGCGGTGGCGGAGGAGTAGGTGGATGTGGAGGAGGAGGAGGAGATGGCAGCTCAAGTGCTGCCAGATGTGCTTGTAAGTATGACAGTTCCGCTTGCAGATTCACCACCTACACAAATATTGAAAAATTTCCATCAGTAATCACCAATTAAACAAATGATCATAACCACAACAAAATCTTAATCCAGATATTGGGTATTGTTGGGAATTAATGCACTGTGATAAATTAAGACAAGAACGTTGGTTTATTTATGAAGGACATGTACTGGTACCTCATCGATTAGGCCATGCAGCAGTACTGTACAATGTTGTGATCTGAGTCATGGTGTCATAGAAGTACTAAATATATATATATATATGATAATATAGAAGTACTAAATTTCGCCGAACAAGCTTCTTTGCCGAGGTAAGGTGATGAAATATTGCAGGACGGAAGCAGAACAGTTTATTGTTCCGTACTGGAGATCTTCCAAAGGAGAGAGAGAGAGGGGGAGAGAAGAGAATTAAGTATAACTGTACACAACAATACTATTGTTTATTTACTATGGTGATCGCCGATCACACTTAACGTTCTTCTCTCAACATCCTCAAGAACAAAAATGGCAGTTCCAATATAGAACACAAAAAATTTTCGTTTTACCTGTGCAGGAACCAAAAAAAGTAGCATTGATCCCAAGGGGGAGAAGGGAAGAGGTAGCCGCAAAAAAAGAGGGACTAGATAAAAAGATTTAAGACATTGGAAACGTAAGCAAAGCTCTAAAATTAACGCTTTAATAGAAAGGACTTTTTGGAAGCTACAAAAAAAAAAATGTAGAGAAGCACTGTAGCATGATGAAACCCATCAAAACTGGAACAGTGCAAAACAAGGGCATGGGTGCATCAATCTGGTTACAATTCTTCTGGGTATGGATGGAGCAGTGGTACGACGCTCAAACTCCTGCTGCTGATGAACAGACCCAATCAAATTCTTCACAACAAAAACAAATGTGCCAAGAGAGGAAAAAAAACTAACAACACAACAACAAAAAAACACCCTGCATTGATCCCAAGCATCAAAAGCCAAGCAAAAATAGAAAAGAAGGAAACCATGAATTGAAAAAAAAAAATCCAGCTAAGATGATCAGTGCAACACATGAACCATGTGTGCACGCAACAATCCGGTTGGATTTCTCATGACCGTCATCAGCTCATCACCAACAAGCTCAAAGAATTCATAAGTGGGCAGTCCGATCATCACCTGTTGCTGGAGAGCGAAGATATGCGCGACGCAGCCGTAGACCGGATCCCTCAGCCTTGCCTGCGCCTCGTAGCAAATAGTGACGACGGCGTCCAGCCGCTTGTGCGCCGGGATGTGCAGGAGCAGCTTGGACACGTTGCTTGCCCCGAACACCTTGTGCACCGCGGCGAAGTGCGCCGCCCCTTGCTCGGAGTCGAAGTAGGGCGCGAAGATGCACCCGCTCACGCATTTCCTCCTCAGGAACTTGCACGCCCCACATGGTCCTCCTCCTCCACCACCACCAACACCGCCACCTCCACCACCACCACCACCACCGGCTCCTCCACCACTGGCACCAGCGCTAACGCCCACGTTGGTTGTGCTTGCGCTCATGGTTGGTCGACTATGCATGGGCTTCTCCTCTCAAGACATGTAATATGGTATCAGAGTTGGCATCAGAGATGAAATGTTATGGTACCAGAGTTGGAGGGAGGAGGGGAGTGGAAGGAAGAGAGGGAGAGATCGATATGGCTATTTTCTGCTGGGATGTTTGTCTTTTGGTGAAGGGTCGTGACAATGGAGAGGAAGGGGTTTGTTTCTTTTGTATTGATGAGCCTTTAAAGCCACGCCAGCCAGCAAACCCTACTCTCTCTCTCTCTCTCTCTCTCTCTCTCTCTCTCTCTATCTTCTCTGTGTATAGCAGCTTGCGTGAAGCAAACATCCGAGTAAACCCATCTCTTTTCCCATCCATCCACCTCTTCCCCCACATGACGCCTGTTTCTCTCTCTCTACATATCTATCTCAATCAGGAGCTATCAGGGCTAGAATTAGAGTGGGAGTTTTTGCTTGTTTGCATGTCATTGTGACTGGGGATATTATATGAATTGGGTATAGATAAATACGATAGCAAGCGTAGAAGCCAAAGTATTGGTTATGAATTGATATCTTTCCTACTGCTTTCTATATTCTAATCTCTGCTGACTGTGACAAGAGTAGAATTGGCTTGATTGAGCACAATACTCCAAATGGGTATTCTACTGATTGATGACACACACAAAGATTGTAATACCATACCCGTGTTTTTTGTCTCATGTCATGAGCAACTTATACCATTCTCCTCAATACACAAGCCCAGGTTTCCTTTTCTTGTGTTTGTGTGCGTTTTCCATGTTGAGCCAAGTGTGAGGGAACACGTGAGGCGATGGAAAGTATTTCGTTTTTTTTTTGTGTGTGGAGAGAGAGATGGAAAAGGTTTTGTAAAATTGTTGCGTGTGTGGTACAGTTCAGCAGAGGTTCTAAGTGATTTTGACTTTGCACATGTTTTCTGCCTTTAAGATTGGAATTAGGGGTTGGAGTTTAGATCACTGTATGTGATGAGGTTTATTTATTGCTTGGGAGTGAGGAGGTTGGGATTTGTTAAGATTGGATAGTGGTTAAGTTCCATGCACTTCCCATATGAGACCATCTTATTGTTTCACACTTGTCTGACATGTCCATAATAATCCAAGTTTCCAGTCACCACCGACATCCTAATCTTCTGCCAAATGGTGCCTCTATGAGGAATTAATGCATGGTTCGGGTTTTTCAATTCACTTTTTTTATTTAAGTTTTCTAATTTTGTCTAAGTGCTCTCCAGAGAGCTTCCTGTATAATTAATGCCAGTATTAGCCACATGGAGAAAATGGCTTGTTTTACTTAAAATCTCAACAAGGACAGGTGGCATTTTAATTAATGTTGGATTCCAAGTAATATAACACTACAAAATACTCCTTTTGAATCCATGGTATCTAATCTCATCCGTGGCCAGCAAATTCATACCTTGTTGATGTTAGACATGCGTCTTCCACCTTTTACTTCGAAGTTGAAACCCATGAGAAACTACATGGGCATGTGAGAAGGAGACACACAACAGAGGAGAGATTATTACATTGCCACTGACAACGATGCAACGCTTGCATTTGACAACCACAGTGCATCATCCAGTGGGGGACTCTTCAAGGAGCTGTAACTTACTTGCACTTGATACGGTGGATTTTCTTCTCTTCCCAGGAATGGCATCATTGTAAATAATCCCTTCAGACAAGGGCTTTTTTCCTACTCAAATGGAGGCAATCCAAGGCCGAATCCACCAAAAGTCAGACCAAGTTATGGCATCCAGTAATCACGTTCCACGTGCCATTCGGGTGGGGTAGGCGTAACGGCTGCGGCGAGGTTAGTAGGTGACCTCATCTCTTCTGGGCCCCACACCGCCGCTTACAGGGATATTATTAAATCGAACATCGAAAATAAAGAAGAGAAAAAAAAAAGTTTCTCTTGCCTTCGGATTACAATATCTGAAGAGGACAAAAGTATCGTACGTTTCGGTTTCACCCCAACGCGTCTCCCGTTTCCCCACCATTTTTTTTTAATAACAGACGTTGTTAACCACGAACTCTTCACATCCAGGAAGGATTTTTTGCTTATTTGAAATAGAAATCAGGGTTTAATGTTTATTTCTCAATATCCAGAGTTCTAATATTTACACACTAGAAGATTTATATGTCCGTAAAGTTTTTGGCATAACACATGCAGGCACGGTCTTATACCAACGCAAATCCGACACACTTATTAAACAAGTTAGATGTGTTGACCAAGTTATGACCGACGCCTATTCAAGTTTCAATCGCACGAGACATCATCTGCAAGCATCGATAAAAAGAAGGACGTGTTGACGGTTCGATTTTCATCTCACGGGTCAGGGTACGAGATTGAAACCAACCAACATGGCTGTCAAGTCTCCTTTGATCACTCCACCTAGCTTCCTGTTTCTTTTTCAATAGTAGTTCACAGTGAATGAATAATCATGCAATCCAAGAACCACAGCAAGCGACTTAATATTAATGCTTAAATCATTCCTTCAATACCAAAGCTACCACCTATCATTCGCAAACAAAAGTCTACCATTAAATCTTACGTGTCTCCCAATGCCTGTACAAGTCTTAAGGACCATGAAAAAAGAAGGAAAAAAAAAAAAAAAACCACACCATCACCATGGATTTCAACATCCTCCTCTCCAATAGCAAACCTGCAGCCAGACCTAGTCTATTGTTACATGCTGTGTATTGATTAATAACATCCAAAGATAGAAAAAAAAAAGGGCTATGAATTACACATTAATTACATGTGAGGGAGAAAATGTAAGTCAGCCTTGCAGTAATCACGGCTTCTTTCTCCTCTTTCTGTAACAAGTTGATAGTCTTCTTTCAGATAAAAAAAAAACATGGGATATGGTTTCCATAGATGAAGTCATGAAAGGTTGATATCTTTTGTTTGTATTACTCTAACACTATTGCCCATCACGTGGATTCGGTATCATTTATCAAGTGACACATCTGGTGAGTCCTAACGCTTTCATTAGGTAGACACTGATGGGGTCTGATTGAGATCTTGAAATGTCGTTGTTGGCTACAACATGGTGAGTTAAATCGTTAGGTGATATTCGTGTACGTATGGAGGTATTATTGTCTTACTTGATGCAAAGTTAATGGATGGTGACTCAAACAGGATCTCCATGTTGTGACGTTGGTGAATTGAAAATTTTTTGGTGAGAGGTTTTGGCTGGATTACAACCCTTGGTGGATGGATCCACAAGTCTTGTGGGATTTGTTTGTTTGTTTTTTTTTTAAAACCAAGTGGAAGTGCACAAAATTTGAAAAAAAAAAAAGAGGAGAAGGAAGAAGAAGGAATGCCTAGTTTTGAACTTCAACTTCTCTAATGTATTCTTAGTTCATCATTAAACCGTAAAATAACAGAAGTTAGAATAAGCATAAGGTGGTGTTGGTGTCCTCATAATATATTTATCTATTTGGAACTAGAAAGTTAGATCAGATGAATAAATAAATGTCAAAAGGTATTTTGAATCATCTGAAAACCTAAGGGAATTGTTGTTCGAAGTGTTAAATTTTTTATCGAGAAAGAAATAAAAATAAATTAGGCAAAACAAGTCGTCTATTCTCCTTGAATCAGTTCTGGAATAGGAATATAAGAATAATTACTTTTTATTATGGGTTGTGTACCTTTATTTTGTTTTACCTATTCCAAGTTACTCACAGATATACTTTATATCTAAAGTACTGTGGCTAAGAATTTACAGCAATAGCAACCATATTGTAGAGGGGTCATAATGTTACTACTTACTGTGAGACCGACGACATCCTTTCCTTTTCATTCTATTTACTTGGTAGACTCTACAACACTAAAAATATTGATTACAGCTTTGAGCCAACAACTACATGTCTTCCCTTTTTTTTAAAAAGGTATAAACAAAAACATTGCATCATCAGAAACTAGACCATCTAATCTTGAAGTCATTTTCCTTAACATAGCACAACCTCAACTACAACCGGTTGCTTAAGCAATATTAAAAGAAGTGATTGCGTGGCTATCTGTCAGCAAACTCATTTAGACACCTTAATCCATTCTCTCAATGGAACAAATGGTGAGAAAGAACAAGACTAGTTTGGAAAAGCTTCTGGTTTTCTCACTTCTTTACGTTAAAGATAGAGCATATATACTAAAGAGGATTTGAATAGAGAGACTGCAAGATAGAGCATCTCTGTTATGTTTTGAACTCCTACCGGAGTTAAAGATAGTAAGATACCATGTTATTAGTGGAAGCCAGCTTCTAGTCATGCAGCTTCATCCACCAACAGTGCCAAGTGCATGCTAAAGATGTACATGGTGTTCAGAGCTGTAACATGTCCAAAATCCACTCGTGCAATCAGCGCATGGGAATCACAAAACCAGTGGGGTTTGTCATTTAACATAGCAAAAGAAATGGCATCTGTTGCAGATTTTCTGTTTGGTGAATGAGTACTTAATTACAGGATGTCACCTTACAATGAGGCAACACTATATTTTAGTGTTATATTTGTATATATATCATATAAAAAGGGGTTGTGAGGGAGGAGGAGAAGAAGCAGAAGAACTTGGAAATGTAGTCAAACATGAACCCTTAATGGGACCCACAGTTTGGAAAGAACTTACCATGACTGGATTAAAAAGAATTACATGTTTGATGTTTCACCCTGTACACACATAACATCTAGTCTGTCCACGTCTAGAAAAAGACCTGTTTCTAAAAGGTTCTAAAAGGACTCTGTCCATCAAAGAGAATGATTTCAGTGTTTCCACAGTTGGTATGAGTAATTAAATCCCCAACCATGTAATGTGTCAGTCAAGTCCCCAACCCCCAACCCAACCATAAAAGGATTTATTCATTTAAGTCCATGTTCCTGTGAAAACTTTACATCCTGAATCTGGTGGTCCCACTACTTGTAAAGGATCTTTCTTGGATTGCAAATCTGCAATAGCCTTTCAACATCACAAGAAAGGGGACATGGACTTCTCTACCATGAGCTTGACTAGGGAATGCTATTGACTACAAAATGATGAATTTCAACTAGGTTAGCTTAGAGAGGACACATAGACGACAGTTAACCATGGAAACTCTTTCTCATGCTTAAGGATGTCAACATGTTGGATTACAAATCAACCTAAGATCCAATCTGTTTTTAGATAACAAGTTACGGATTGAGTGATAATCTATTTTTCCAATGATCCATAACTCGACCAAATCCATTTAGGTAATGGGTTATGTGTGGATTAATGGATCAAATAGGTCAATATACAATAAAATGATAAATACTTATGATAAATCAACTTATATATAAATATGTATTGTATAATATTCAAATATAGTATGAATCATCCAAATAAATATATTCAAAACATCAAAAGTGTAAGAACTAATAAAGCACAAATAAATAACAAATAATAGTTAATTAATAATTTCAACAAAATACAAAAACTTTGTCTTTCATAGAAGTAAAGATATGCATAAAACATACCAACTACTAAGTCAACAATATTAGGAAAATAACTTCTGATTTCCTTTAGTTTTGCAAAATTATTAAAAGAAAATCTTATTTTAATAGATTGACGAGTTAAGTCATATGTCCAATCTATAATTCAATCTATTAAGAGTTTTGGTTAATAGATTTGATTTTTCCAATTCATATCTTTAAATAACAGAATAGATTAACAAATTTAACCGAAACACCACTCAAAAAAACTAGTTCATGCAACTTGGACCGCGACCTTTTACTGTTGACCTCTGATTTCTCACGAAAAGAAGTATGATGTAGACACTCTCTCACTATTTTAACATAATTTAATTTTAATAATTGTGATGTAAACATCTTGCTACCATTCAATTTCAGGAGAAATTGAATAACATCGTTCAAATCTCCTGTCTTTTCTTACATTTGATTGGGGGATGGTGGGGGGCAAGGAGTGACACTTTTTAGTCTTAAAAAGAACGAAAAGAAGAGAAGCAGACATACAGGGCCTCATTAGCGAAGGACGTCATTGGAAGCTCCTCTTGTGCATTTTTATACTTCATTTAAAGGATGTGTCAGACAAAACATCCAAGATTGAGGGTTCTGGTCAGGTAGAATACAATGGTCCAAACAACAAGGTTTAACATGTAATGCCTACGAGAACAAAGGTAATAGATAACAATGACAAAATGATGTTCAAACTTATACCTGCTTGACAGTCAAGACTTCCAATTCCCCAGGCAATGGCTTGTCTCGTTCATTCTCGTGTAATTAATGTCTTATGCATAAAAAACCCTGATTTGCATGAGCAGTTGGACGTCTCCGCGTGGTTGCAGTTTTAAAGACATTAGGCTAATTTACTCCTGCTATTATCTAGTGTCACTGATTTTTAATGTACCATCTTGAATTTCAAAATACATTATTTAATATCTTAAACTTTATTATTTTTTTAAAACTGATATAATTCAGACTAATGATGTTAAATTTTCATTAAAGTACATGTTATGCCTTTTGTTTCATTTTCCTTTGTCTTCTCTTTCACCACCCCCACACACCCAATCTCCACCCACATCGTCCCCATAAAATCAAAGAAAAGAGTCACCTTTCAAAACAAGAGAGTTCCCAAATCTTGAGGAAGCGACGGATGACGTCGAGAGAGAACAGAGGAGAGTGGACGACAACATTGTCATTGGAGAGGGAAGGATTTTTTTTTCTTTCGTTTTTTTAATTGACTTCAAAGAAATGATTTTTAATCATATTTTGATTTTTTTTTTTTTGTCAAGGACATTTTGATCCGATAATTCTTGTAAAACCCTACTCCTACTAACTGAAGTATCATAATGGTGGACGATGAAAATCCCATGAACTAAAGTGACGTGTTCTAAATATTAGAGTAGCAGAGAAAAAAAATTTGTGATGGTGCTGAGAACTATTAAGTAATTTACACAAGATATCATCTATAACAACCAACTCAAGTGGCTTACATGATGAGGGCAATGTGGTTTCAAATTTACCCCTTAACATTCAAATTCTAATGTAAACAATTAAATTACCATTTCAAAAAGGATATTACCCATAACTCCATAAGTAACATGAGAAAATATGTAGAAATTGCTTAGTAGAATTCCAATTACAAACATAAGCTATTTCATGTTCAGCACAAGATGGAAAACAAGCTTTGGAAGTTTTTTCCCCCAAGCAAAAAACACTTCAAACTGTTTACTGTCTTGGATTCTTCTGACTGCCATAAGAGCACAAGGCAGTCTTAGACATGGAGGAAAAAACAACAAAAGGCAGTCAAAATGTACTTAACAAAGAAGGTTGTCTTTTAGCACACCACAGCTATGCTTGGGAAAAGAAGAGCAAATTGAGGGCACGAAATTGAAAAGCACACAAACTTCCAAGGATCGATGTCAACGTTCTCAAAAGCAACATTTCAGGTATGTAAACTGACTCAAATAACTTCTTTAAAAGAACCCTTCAAGACAAAAGTAATCCCAGCAAGTAGTTACCCTAGAAACCATCACTAAAAGGCTATTTGCTGACAAATTTATACAATAGGACTTCCTTAAACCTTTTCATAGGAGAGTAGTCAATGTGGCATCCCCAACCAAATCCACGCAAGTCCTATTCTTAAGCTCTATGCCATTTCCCAATACAATCACTTATACATTCTTATTATAGCTCTACAAGCATTAAACCAGGTAGAGTTGGAAAAACATATACATGCTCAGCTGGACAGAAGTGAGACTCCATCAGTCAGAACCCCTCTCAACTTCAGAAAAGAATATAATGTACACTAAATATGTCAAAGATTTAGAATTTTGAAAAGAATCAAGATAGAGAAAGATACATAGCTAGTGCCCAAAAGTTCGGATCATAATCAAGCTATACAAGGAAGAACGGGAAAATGGGGAAAAAAGCCTCCAGGAACAGAGTCTCCGAAGCTACATGAAAAAGGGGTCTACCAACAACATTAACTTGAACTCCATCAAGGAATGACACTCGAAAATAGATCACACATATGTTAAACTGAGTAGATACAGAATGATATTTTTATCAATCTCCCATTCTGATAAAATGGAAAACATCTAAATTTCTAAGATTATATTTGATATGAAGTACCAGCAAGATGGATCTTATAGCTCATGGTAAGATTAATCAAAGAGGTTGAGTAAGATTACTCCTATAGTTCAAGATAAAAGGATTGTGAATTTCAAAAGGGTTTAAAAGTTTTCTGTTATCCTCTATTCGTGGAGACCTGGACTAGGTAATAAAGCAATCATGACCAAGAAAAAAAGTATGTTATGGTGTATCTTAATAACATATATGAGATAGCTCCATCTTACAAACTATATTCCTATGATCTAGAGTTTTTTTTATAAACAATAGTTTTTGCAGATCACCCTTTCTTATAAAGCAAGATCTGCATGAACCAAGTACTGAACAGAACTGCCATGAACTATTTTACTTACATCAACGATGTCCACAAGTCACCTTATTATTGTTTTGGGTTTATAAGTTACAAGAACTTTAGATGATACAAGCTCATTACCTGGATCAGTTTGCATATGAATGGCCAACGATGGAGGCTGAACTAAATCCCAACAAAATCAGCAGTTGAGATCTATTCAGGTATCCTAAGCGATCAAAATATTCCATAGATAACATGAATAATCAATTTACAAAGTCCAGAAAAAGGGAAAAGTATAGCAAAAGATCGTTACTGCTGCTGTTCAGTTAAAAATGGAAACCCCAAGTACTACAACTGGGTGGAAGCTTTGATATGATTGGCAAAACAAAGAGGGCATTCCTCCCATGTTCAAGCTTCTCATACATGATGCCATATGAGAGTGTACTACCAAGAATTTTCTGCATTAAGATGGCATCCATGAGGAAATATGCATCAAGATTAGGGTTTCATACAGATTCAGTCGATGAATTGATCTTTATGGTAACCTCTCATGCAACCACTTCTGGCACCTATCTGTAATTAAGCTCAAAATCCTGATTGGCCTGAAATACAACACAACATACACATCAACATTGTAATAGACAAGATACTTTACTCGGAGTGATAACAATTCAAATCTCACAGTTTTCGCAAGCTCAGCAGCCTTTTCATCATCAAAACCAAGTGATGCCAAAAGCTTGTGACCAGCTGACTTTTCCTCGGACCAAATACCAAGAAGCAAATGAGATGTTGTTACTTCACCATTCTCGCCTGGAATGGAATAAGTAAAAAATAATTGACTTTTTAAGTGATAAATAATTGAAAATTGAACTGAAGAAACTCAAATATACTCAACAATACCAGATTTCAGCTTTTCCTCAACAGCCCAATCCAGTGCCCTCTGAGCTGGTTCCGTTAAGGGTGGATGTTCCGGACTAAAAAAGTACAAGTCCGATTTTCCAAGTAAACTGACAGTTTCTTCACGCACTTTAAAAAGTGCAACACCATTTGCACGGAGAAATTTTGCTGCAAGGCTGGTTCCTAAGTAAAATAGTAAGTAAAACAATAAGAATGAGCTTGTAAATGAATTTCTGAAATGTAAGACGAAGGAGAAGGATTGTGTATATTGCTATTAGGTTAAGACATTACATATATATAGGGTAGGATATAAATAGATATCCGTTTACCCTATTAGATGACTCTAATAAACTTAACCATACTCCCCCTCAAGCTAGAACATATATATATCGATCATGTCGAGCTTGTTATAAAGAATTTCATATGTTCTAACACTAAATCCTTTATTAAATATATCTATAAGTTGATCAGAGAATTTTGTATATGAAGTAAAGATAACTCCTCTCATAATCATCTCTCTCGCATAATGGCAGTTCACTTTATATACTTAGTGCGCTCATGAAAGGTAGAATTGTTGGTAACGTAGATAGTTGTCTGAGTATCACAATACATGGACATAGGTACAACAACTAGAAAATCTAAATTTGTCACAAGAGAGCGAAACTACATTATCTCACAAGTAGTTTAAGCCATAGACCTATATTCAGATTGAGCACTGCAACAAGAGACAATATTTTGATTTTTACTGTTACATGACCAAGTTTCTCCTAACATAGGTATAATATCAAGAAGTAGACTTTCGATCTCCTCTATCGCTTGCATAGTCAAAGTCTGAATATGCTTCAATGCACAGATGACCATTTTTCTGGTAAACCAATCCTCTACCTGGAACCTCCTTAATATAAGCCAACATTCGTAAGACTTCCAGTTAATGTATTGTCCATGATTCCTGCATGAATCGACTAAGAATCCTAACAATGTATGCTATATTTAATCCTGTAACAGTCAGATAAATCAACATGCCAATGAGCCGTCTGTATCTACCAATATCCTCTAACAGTGGTGAAAAACTGTCCTAGAAGTATAAGCTCTGATTAAATGGAGTAGTTTTCGACTTACATCTCAAGAGACCTATTTCCTACAACAGATCCAATGCATATTTCCTCTGTAATAATACCATTATGTTTCTAGTGTACGTAAACTCAATACCTAAGAATTACTTAGGTCTACCTATGTCCTCAATCACAAAGTGCTTTTGTAAATGATCCTTTGTCCTCTGAATTCCTGTAAGATCACTACCAATTATCAGAATATTATCCACGTATACAGCTAATATCACACAACCACTATTTGTCCATCTATAAAACACAGAATGGTCAACAGTACAACGTCAAAAACTACAAGTAGTAACAATGCTACTGAACTTCTCAAACTAGACACATAGACTCTATTTAAGTTCATAGATAACTTTCCTGAGAGGACAAACTTTACTCTCCCCTTGAGCAACATATACAGGAGATTGCTCTATATATACCTGCACCACAAGATCACTATAGATAAAGACATTTTTAACATCTAACTAACTGATCTCTCATGACTTGTTGATTGCAATGGAAAGAATAACTCTGATTTTAGTCGACCAAAAGAGAGAATGTCTTATAATAATCAATACCATATTACTAAGTAAAGCCTCATGCTACTAAACGTGCTTTGTACCTGTCTACCACACCATCAGGTGTGTATTTAATGACAAACACCCATCTACAAGTAACAACATTTATTCCCTCTGATTTAGGCACTAATGTCCATGTCCTACGAGACACAAGAGCTTCCATTTCTTCAACCATGATTGCTTTCCACTATGGCAGTAAATTTGTCTCTTAGTAGTTTCTACGAATTGATTTAGAAGTAATAAACAAGGTAAACATACAAAAAGTAGGGTGAAGACGATCATAGCTAACAAAATGAAAAATAGGATGTACCGTAGAGACACATGTATCTTTCCAAATAACAATTGACAAGTGAAGGTCTGAGGAAGGTAGATCTGTAGATGGTGAAAAAGAAGTGACTATGAGGGATCGTAATCGTCGCTGATATGCCTACAAAGACTTTGATACCTCTTTATCAGTAGTAGGAACATCATTAACATTAACCATCAGACTCAACAATACAAAATAAAGGCACCCTTTTAGATAAAGACAGGACGCTATCAAAGAAGTACTAATCTTCATGAAAAATAACATTAACAGAGACTATGTAATTCCTAGTAGTAGGAATGTAATATCGATAACTTCGCTGAGTACGAGAATATCTGAGGAATACACAACGAATGGATCTTAAAGCAAGCTTATGCAGATTTGGAGTCAAATCCTGAACAAAGACAACACAACCAAATATCCAAGAAGTGAGGGAAAAGATATATACATTACGACGCAACCTCCTAAGTGAAATTTCCCCCTCAAGTGGTGTAGATAGCATACAATTAATAAGATAAGAGACTGTTAAAGCAACATTAGTCCATAAATACTTGGGAACCTACATTTCAAACATGAGAGACCTAACAACATCAAGTAATTAACGATGTTTACGTTCAATCACACCATTTTTGTTGTGATGTATGTGGATAAGAAGTTTACTGAATAACACCATGAGATTCACAATATTGGCACAAACATACTTGAGTAAATTCTAATGCATTACCAATATGAAGAATTTTGAGACAAACAAAATATTAATTTATTATTTTCACGAAAAACATTTTAATAGTATCAAGAACACTGACTTTGTCTTTCAACAAATAAACCTATGACATCCATGAAAAATCATCAATAAAGACAATATAATACCTATAACCAAACACAGAAGGTTTTCTAACTAGACCCCATACATCACAATGAATCAACTCAAAAGGACTCTTACTTCTAACTAAACGAAGATGACGAAAGGTAGTACAAAGGTACTTAACTCACAGGGCTCACACTAAAACGAAGAAATAGACATCTATAGAGGAGCTTGCTGTAGTTTCTAATGAGAAGGATGGTCCAATTATCGATGCCATATAATAGATGAATCTACAATGGAAGTTAACGATGCAAGACCTCGAGGTATCTCATCTTTGACAAGTAAGTAGATCCCTTGACCTTTTTCACATCTCAAATCAATCATCTTTTCCATTTATAGGCCCTCAAAGGTACAATAAAAAGAAAAAAATATCACAAAACAATTAAGATGATTAGTAATGAAACTAATTGACAAAAGATTAACTGGTAATTTGAGTATATAAAGAACTTTGTCAAGTGTTAACTAAGACGTAACACGAACTATGCTTTGTCCAAAAACTTAATAAGTCCTACTATCTGCAATGGACACTGATCTAATATCCAGTAATTGAGATAGGTTAGAATAAAAGTCATGATTACCTATCATATGAGAAGATGTCCCCAAAAACTGTCCCTAGAGACTAATAGACCAAAAATACCTAACGTATAAGTAGTAGTATGTGATGTCATCGCTGCAGAAGTCTGAGTCTTTCTAAACTGAAGCAACTAAATGTACTTTTCCTGAGAGAGTGTCACTAAGGATGTACTAATAGTAGAAATAGCTGCAGATGTACCTTGTACCTCTGTAGAAACCTGTGTCCAATTTGATTCCCCAAACTTTTCCTAACAATGATCAAACCTATGATTAATGCGACCACAATATTCATATGGAGTACGACTTCTGCCATCGATCCGTCCTCGACCTCCTCTGTCAGAACTGCGATCACGACCACAACCACGAGTAACAACCATAGCTGAGTGATCTGATGTATATATAGATGTACCAGTAGAGATGCAAAAAACTCAAGTAAATGTACTCTCCAGGCTAGGAGTAGAATCTGAACTCAGAACTTGACTCCGGACTTGAGATGAAAGTTCTAAAATCAAACCAGAAAGATATGCAGAAACTACAAACTCCTCACGATACCAACGCATCGTAGCAATGTCTGACAGTGACTGATATAAGTCAAGCTCCTCAATGAGAGATCGAAGTGAAGAGAAGTGCTCCTGTATTAAACTATCACTCATCTTCAATGTAAAAATCTACTTATATACCTCAAAGACCTTAGAAATATTCTGCTCATATCCATACATCTTCTTCAAGATATCCTAAATTTTCTTTGTAGGACGCAAAAGCATCACCCCTCGAACAACTGATGATTCTGTACTATTTACCATCCAGGAAACAACAGTTGAATCCTTGACAAATCAATCTTCATAGACATCATCCTTTACATCAGAAAGAGGCTGAGTGAGTTGTTTGATCTTGCGGTGAGCGGTCAGAAATGTCTCGAAACTCTGTGCCCACACTATGTAGTTCTTTCCATCATGTTTTCCTGAAGTTCCACTCAGATTCCTTACAAAAGATTCCTTAGAGGCCATTCTGATTTACACAAATCAGATCTGACTATACCTATTTTTGATGCAATTGGTGTAGAAAAATATCCTAAATTGTGACACAAACAAGAAAAGGGAGCCTTCAAAATTTAATAGTCCAAATAGACAAGAATAAACACCCTAAGTAACAGTAAAAGGAAGTGTACACAGCCTATTTTATGAACTGTTCAACAGATAATTACCGATTTGATGATCGATAGTAGTAGTAGTTGCCTTCTACGCACTCATCACATGTGCACTGACGAGAGAGGTAGCAGCTGAGGCCGTTGGAGACAAGAAGAGGGCCGGAATGGCCCTAATAGTGGCAGGATAGGCCTGGAATGGCCTGTCGGCAGAAAATCAGGGCCATTCAGGCCTTGACGTCGGCAGAAGGGAGCTCCAGAAGGCCTGACGGTGACAAAACAGGACCAAAAGACCCCTGCTAACAGTAGAGGAGTGACACATACGATCTGAAAGCCTTGGCTAGCCCTAGTGGTGGCAGAAAACGAGATAAGGGGTCCTGGTGGCGTCGGAGATGGCCGAAAATGAGTTCGTCGGCATCGGAGTTGGCCGGAGATGACGAGACAGGTGGCCAACAGCTAGGGTTTTAACTTGGTTGCTCTGGTACCATACAAGATGAAGGAGAAGGATTGTGTATATTGCTATTAAGTTAAGACATTACATATATATAGGGTAAGATATAAATAAATATCCATTTACCCTATTACATGACTCTAATAAGCTTAACCACAATATAGGAATATATTGTTTGAATGTTTTCTGCATCCTACAAAAATGATGACTTTTTGTTCACTAAATAATTATTATAACTAAGAAAAAAATTGGAGTATGGCATTTTAATTATTCAAGTAATAATCCTCTAAGCCATACATATCCGCCTAGTTGTCCATGTGAAAGCTCCATAGAGACAACAGAACAATGCTCACCAAACATGAATCTAACAGAATCAAAATTTACGATTCTTGCCCTTATGTTTTGATGAGACTACCTAATTAAACTGACTAAATATTGCAATTTGAGATATGTATAGCCTGGTGGCAGCATTGTGATTCCAGATCATGATAGGATCATCAAATCAATGGTGGATAATTCACTTATGCTCAAGAGAAGAAGATTTGATCAATTTTTTTTTATTTCAGATCTACTATTTGATAAGGACATTTTTTGTTAACAATTTAAAAAAGGTGAATGTTATTCCGTTTGATTTGATACAGTCAAAGCTCTCTTTGAATTTCAAATTGAATAGCCCATGATCCTATGGTATTGAGATTCAAATTTAAACAGACACTGTGAAACTCTCCATAACAGCCGAACAGCCCAGCCCTTCGATTTTGTTTCCAATTTTTTGATAGGCTATGGTAGCATTTGCTTGGGCACTTGCATGGCTCCTATAACTCTCCGAGGCGTATGGAGTCATGAGAGCGCTCTAACATCCAAACCAAGCTCTCCGAAATGTAGCACAAAGAAGGAAATGGGGAGCTATTTTCAATCTGAGGGGACTGTTTTCAACCAAGGGAGCTGATAGATCTTAGGTCAAATACCCAATATTGGCCTTGGTCAAAAGCATGATTTACAAAGTTACTTCCAAAAAATTACATTTTTTTGCCATTGAGTTAATGGGACACCTACCTTTATTTTCTTCCCCGGTAATCTACTAGCAAGTAGCAAATCCTAATATCTTCTCTCTTCTCTCATCAATGTGCCATCACTGCCATCAAGAAAAAACTCCGACATCTTCTCCACAACGCATTAGCAACCATTGATCCTGTCATCTCTCGTAGGCGACAATTTCGCCCCACTTCTTTGCAGCTCTGAACCCCCCTTCTTCTCTCTTCTCATTAGTCATCGGGGAGCCATCAGTGTCTCGTGGGCAATAGTAGAGGCACTGGACTCTTGTGGAGAGGTAAATTTCTGATGCCTTGTCCTGTCAAGGGCAGAAATGGAAGAAGGGATGATCTCAGGGAGCTGCAGGAGTTGGTTTGCCAAATGGAGAAACAGCTCGTCATGGGAGCTGCTACTGTAGATGAGCTCAAGGAATCCCATACAGTACCAGCACCATCTGGATCTTCAGATCCTGGAGCTTGCAAACAAATGAAGTTTATGTTTTTTTTTGCTTGGTTGTAACTTTGTTAGTTGCATACAATTGCTTATGTGTGATACTGTGTGTGCTTGCAGAATTTCTTATTTTATTGTAATTGCTAGTTATACACACTCTCTCTCTATTCACCTGTTCTCAATCCCCTTAGAGTGGTGATCCTACAGAGAATAACATGTATAGCAACAAATAACAAACAATAGCAAATAATTGCAGCTTGTCATTTTTCTCTTGTTGAGAAAAAAACTTAGTAATAGCTTTCTGCAAGGGTTGGGACCATCTAAACATCTTACATCCCTAGTTGGACCCAACTAGTAGATAATTCTCAATCCAAGTTGAACCAACTGTAAGACAAAACAATTACCACACCCAAAGCTGAAAATGTTTGGAACAATTGGCGAAAATATGATAATATATAAGTTATTTTGTCATCCTTGTGTTAGGGACCTCATAGACTAACATGGACATATTTTAAATGGGTGACATGGAGGGTAGAAAGGCCATTTGACCCTGCTTGTATGCAGTTTGGCTTTGATACCATATCAATTTCATATATCTCTCAAATTGTGAGAAAAAAGGCATACCATCATCAATATCACGTGAATCAAATATTACATCTAGTACTGCAGTAACTTCTATAGTCCAAGAAGATAAAACAAGGAAAGAAAGAAAAGGATTTGATTTGGAAATACTAAATCACTATGGATGGTTGAAGTTTGACATGAACATTTACGAGGATGAGGAAAGCTTCCTTTTGCAATTGAGCAGCAGGATATCAACCCTCAGTACAGCGTTGTTGTTACACTTAGAAACAGCAGATTTACTGGTCCAACTATAAGTAAAGCACTAGCAGTGCTCTAAGTTAGAAATCAACATGAAGTTGCTTTATGTATTTGAAGCAAAAATGTTTACTTCAGTAAAACAACATGAATGAAAATTGAGCACTATGTTAGTCAATATAGCATCATTAATTGTCTTCCTTCAACAGATTGTATTTGTGAAGTGTAGATATTTTACATTGTTGTTTCTGTGTTGCCATATTCTACAGCCATATTTAATGCAACAGCCGGCAGAGTCACTGGTAAAAGCCATCTAGTGCTTGTTCTTCAATTCATACAATTAATGATGCTATATTGAGTCTGAAATCTCCTCTTGCTTCAACCAAAAACAACATCTAATTGCAGGAAATTCTACTTGTGTTATGCCAACGTACTTATTGAAATGGATACACAAACTTAAGCTTTAACAGACATGAAAACAGCACAAATGACAGACTTGATGGTAGAAGCTGTCTAATGCAAATTCTTCAATTCTTTCGAGTTTTTTTCCACCAAGACCAGAAGTAATTGCCAATATAATGGACCAAATTCACAAGACATTATAATTTGATCAAAGAATGACCTGAAATCTCCTCTTCCTTCAACCAGAAAAAACAACATTTCAGGAAATTCTACTTGTGCTGTGCCAACATCCTAATAAAAACGAAATGCTCCACAAACTTAACCTTTTAATGAGAAACAAAAACAGCAACCATGCAATGTCCATTAGTCATTACTAACCATCTAGAACCTCTATCTAGAGCAATTCCCAACAAATAAAACCAGCAAACGAGGCCACCATTTCACAAAGTCAAATCACACTGACCTTCAACGAGGATCCCCATAAGAAGAGTTTCCGTCCCATTCGTCGGGTACTTGAGCTTCCTCGCCTCCAGCTCCGCCATCGCAAACGACTTTATCGCCCTCGCCGCCCACCTACCACAGCAACCACCAAACACCCATCAACCCAAACCCGCCAAAAACAACCAACCTTTGCAACCAAGAAAACCAAATCCACTCACTTGACGCCCCCATTCGGGCCAGCCCTCTCCGGCTTCCTGCAAAACCAAACCAATCACCCCCACAAATCAAAACCCACAAATATTTAACCGAAACGGTCCGGAAACCAACGGGTATTTACGAGGAGGGGAGCATGGAGACGGCGGCGGCGAGGGGCTTGCGGGAGCGGAGGCGGAGGAGCGGGGGTGGGGCAAGGGGGCGGTGGAGAAAGGTGGCGGTGGTAGAGCATCCGAGGGCGTCGGGTCTGAGGGTGGAAGGCAGAAAGATGAGATTTTGGGAGGATTCCTTGGGTTCGGAGGCGGAGATCGGGAGGAGCGAGAGAAGCCGAGACGCCATGGACGATGGTGTGTTTCTTTCTTCTTCTCCTGCTGTTTCTCTGCTCACGACACTGCTTATGCTGGATGGAAAGAGAATTATTGTCCTTTTTTCTTCTTCTTTTTGGTGGTTTGTTTGGATAAGTAGGTTATATAGGCAAATTTTCCAAGATAATTTTTTAAAAAATATGGAAGCTATAATAAGGTTCGTATTAGACACCTTTATGTGAGATTTACAAAAATGTTGTACTTTGGTGCAATGATTTGGGTAATGCAAGAAAAGAAGTTGCAATTGTGCATTAGGATTTGGTATGCAAAAAAGGGAGGCTTGTTTGTGTATTTTGTTGCTAGAATTAAAATCTAAATGTTTTTTGTGCTCTTGTCCATGTCAAGGTATGTTGTATGCTCGAGCTTTAAACGTTTCTAAGAGTTGACGTGCAGAGAATATCTTCAATTGTTTTTTTTGGCAATAATATCTTCAATTGTTAGATGGTCTTAAGTAGCAGAGGTTCTACATCAGCGCCCTTGATATTCATCCTACTTGCGTCCAAATTTACATAATTACCCACTAATTTGGAGACGTTGGCCAGCAAGGATTTACATCTAAATTGGTTAAATCGGTTGATCAAATTAAATTGAACCATTTTTAGTGATTGGATTCGATTTTTTAAATTTAATTGTTCAATTTGATTTAAAATATCATCAAACCAATCGATATGGTTTGGATTACAGTTTTAGGATAGTTTAACCAAATCAAATTAAATCGATAGGTTATATGTGTAAATTAAATATTTATATTTAATATTAATATATATAACATGTTAGATTATATGATATCATTATATATGTTATATACTTAGATTATGTATATTAATATTGTATTAAAAGAATATAAGAAATCTTATTAACATTATATGTGTTAAAAAAACTTATTATTTGTATATATTTTATTAAAAAGTTAAATAACAAAACAAATCAAACCAAACTGAAACCGATTTTAAATGATTTAACTTGGTTCAATTCCAATAGGCAAAATGGTTCGATTCAATTTAAAAATTATTCTAATCAACCTCTATGATTTAAACCTTAAAATAAATCAAACCGAATCGTGTGCATCTTTACTGATCAATGGTCACCAATCCCTCCAGTTGTTGACATGTGATTTTTTTCGTAGAGTTAAAAAATGAGGGTTAAAAATAGTTAGAAATACACTTGAATCAAAATACTCTTATTATTTACCTCTTCCTTCTTAGTGGCTTCTTCTTCTTCTTTCATACAAAACCCATCTTCTCCTTTTCCACTAGAATCATTTGATTGTTCTTGTACAATCGGTTTAAGATGATCACTATCGTCGCTCTTGTATCTTTTGACATCATAACAACCAAATGAATAGAGTTGTCGATGGGGTCGAGTCAAATCCATTAATTGTTTGACTTGATCTTTTAATTTAATATTTAAGTTAAGAATTTAAATCTATTAGAACTTGTTAAATCCTAATTCGTTAACCTAAAATATTAAAAAATCGGAGCATAGGTGAAATATGTTATACTACTCATTAATTCATTAGTGTTAAGTACATATTTCAGATCTTAATTGATTAAATGTTGATCTATTATTGTTTAAAAATTTGTGAGTTCTTAAGTTTGTTTGATGAGTATTACGAAGTATTTTTACTTTTAGATAGAGATAATGAGATTCTACCTCTTCAATTGTATAAAGGTTATGAATTTTTAACTATAAATTTTTAATCTTTTAAATAAATATTTAACCCAAAATCCAATCTAAACTGTTTTCTCTGAATAAGTTGGGTCCAGACGAAGGGTTGAAACAATGAGTTAAAAACTTATTTCAAAAAAAAAACTTTGTTGTTACGTGTGTCAGACGATTCTTACTTGATTGCTGCACATATGTTGGGGAGTTAATCATAAAATATCAATGAATCCTTTCCTCGTCTTTCGGATAACTTGCTACTAAAGCTAAACTCCTTAAATAATTCAGTTTGAATCAAACATTTAAGATTATGAGAGCAGAGCAGCGGGAGCTCGGTAACATGCATGATCATAAAGAGGAAACGAAGTTACTGACAACGACAGCCACAAGAACACTAGAGAGGATTCTAATAAGTTTATGAGCAGTTAAAAAAAGGATGTGAATAGCCAGGAAAAGAATATGAACACATGACAATTTGCAAACCGAATCCAAAGAAAACCAGTTCTATAAGACGAAAAAAAATCGACACAAGAGGGAGTATGGCGGTGGGGCCCACAGCCCGTGAAGGGGTCAACCCGTTCTGACTCCGCCTGTGCCGAACCAATCAGTTTATAAAGTTGTGGAATCAGGAGCCAGCAGGGATATCTTTTCTCCACGGTATGACCATGGATAAGTTGCAAGGTTAGACAAGTTAATATCAACTGATTAGGTTTCGTTTGGAAATGTTTTTTTTATATAATTTATTAAAAAAAATAACTTTTTGTTAAATTATATTTGTATAGTTTTTATAAAAGTAAAAAAAAATTATTTAATTTGTATGTCTAATAAACACCTATAAGTTAATCAAAGAACTACATTGCTATTACCATTGTCGCCAAATGCGACCTATTTATCACCGCATTGTCGTCGTTGATTACCACCACCACCATTACCTATCGTATCTGTCACCATTGTCGTCGTTGGCCATTATTACCGCAGTCGCCATCTGCCACCACGGTCGTTGTTGTCACCATCATCGACCACCACCACCACCACCATCGTCACGGATTGTCGGCCACCATCTTTGCTACTGTCGTCGGTTACCACCACGACCACCATCACCGACCACCACTATTGCAGCAATCACTGGCCACCACCATAATTACCGTTAACGGTCACCACTACCGTCGCCACAGGTTGTCAGCCACCACCACCATCGTCGTCGCCAACCACCATTATAGCTGCCATCGTCGGCTACCACCATCATCGTCACCGTCACCGACTACCACCATTACTGTTGTTGTTGACTATCACCACCACCACCGCCATTGTTGGCCACCACCATCATCGGCCACCACCGTCATCACCGCGAGCCATCAACCACTACCACTGCTGCCTTTGTTGCCCACCACCACCGTCGTCGACCACCACTATCGCCGTCGTCGACCACCACTATCGACGTTGTCATCAGTCACCACCACCATCGGTCACCATCATCGTCGTCGTCATAGACCACTACCACCATCGCTGTCATCGACCGTCGCTGTGGGCCGTCGACCAACACCACTACAGCCTTTCTTGGCCACCACCACCATCGCCGTCACCAGTCGCCAACCACCACAACCACTACCATCTTTAACCACCACTATCGATCAGCACAAGCATCACCATCGTTGACCACCACCACTACCATCCTTGCTAGTCATTACCACCATTGTTGTTATCAACTACTAACGCCGTCGTCATACTTTAGTTTATGTTGTGATTAAAATTAACTTTTCAGGATATTATTGAAAAACCTATAGTCAATATTCATAGTTTTTTAAAAAACTAACATCCATTGGTTTTTCTAAAAGTTACTTTAATAGTTTAAAATGAATTAAAAAATTACAAGTAACTTTTTTTAAAAAGCTCGATAAACTGATTCGTTTGGAAATACTTATTAGACAATGAACGTTCAACGCAATAAACTGGTGTAAAAAAGTATTTCCAAACGTTACCTAAAACTAAAGCCATCAAATCTAAAGTATGAAAAGATATATCTTGTTGCAATGTGTAGACGTGCATTATTCTGTTGACTTTGAAGCAGCATATGAAGTAGGATGAAGCAAGAAACTATGACATCAAGTTGATTAGACTTTAACTGAAAAATTACAGATTGTGTTCTTCTGAATAACTCACCGGTCGTACAAATCGAACCAGCATATGCCAAAATATACGAGCTAAAGTCCATAACAGATGAAAGGCTAGAGATGACAATCATTGTCGAGATTATACAATAATATAGGTAACTATGAAAAAAGTTTAGTATGGAAAGATGTAATAATGACTAATAAATGCCACAATTACATTTCACTTTCAAGAGAACTATGGCATTACACTTAAGCAAAGAGCACAAAGTTAAAGAGCAGTGAAATGACAAAAAAGGTAAAAAATATTGAAGCAATATGATAACCTGCTAAGGGATCTGTCCTTCAAAATAAAATAACAATGCATTGTGCAAATAGAAAACCAGAGTCAAATAAATGGCTGGGTCTACTAAGATATCTTCTGCAAGGCTGCATAAATCCTGATTCAAGTTAACTTTGTTGGTGCAGTTCGCAAAAAAGATCAGAAGTCAAACGGCTATAGCTTCCAGTTTTCATTACCACATCTATATTATGTATAAAGCTTGATACGGCCGCAAGAAAAAGCATGTGTTTTTCTTGAAGAGGGATATCAGGAAATAAATTAAAAAAATGTGATAGTTCAAATTAATTATATAAAATAATTAATACAACTTTCAAAATTTCAACACCATTGGCACGCATCTCCACTCGGAATACAGACATACAGTGTTTCCACGTCGATTATAAATCCAATAGTTAGATGTAGGAAATGGAGTGGTGTGGTGCTACTTTGCATGCCGATGACAAGCTTCATTCTTAATTGTAATCCCTAAGCCTTCTTTTCAACATGTCCATTGACTTTTTCCGTGCATTTTGCTTTGTGCTTCGACCTGACAAGCTCCCAAACAGCCCATCTGGTGAGTCTTTAAATTTGTCGCAAATACTTGACACCTTCTTATAATCTAAAGCCCAATAATTCTTCTCCCTTATTACAGGATTCATGAAGTTCTCAGGCTGATTGCTCAATAGAAGGTTGATTAATTGGCGGGATTCATTCAAGCAATCTATTAAGGTGCATTCTTTCTTCAAATCACTTAAACCAGTAACTTGAAATCTCTCATCTGCAAATATTTCCAAAGTCTTCAGGTCATTGTCAATGCCCATGACAGAACTAAGAGTGAACCTTTTTACAGTTTCACTAAGGAAAGCCGAAACAATAGAATCTGAAATATGCTTGAGCACGCTAGTACCAACCATATATAATGCATCCAAATCCAGAATTTGTT
Source organism: Posidonia australis (assembly GCA_024699735.1). Taxonomy (NCBI): domain Eukaryota; kingdom Viridiplantae; phylum Streptophyta; class Magnoliopsida; order Alismatales; family Posidoniaceae; genus Posidonia; species Posidonia australis. The sequence goes on from JAMKQA010024132.1 coordinate 26,697, forward strand.
GGGCAGCTGTAAACAGTGACTCAAGATAAATAACGACTTCCTGAATATAATCATTTCCGTTTTGTGGAGCTTCATCTGCAGTCCAATTTATGTTGTCGGTAAGACACAGAAACTCATCAGCCTTTGAGTTTACTAGGGTTAAGAGCGCACCAAAGGCAACAGCTTGTGAGGTCTTTAGAATGACTTTAGCATTTAATCCAGCACGAGGGCGTTCAACCAGTCGTATGGGTATTCCACATTGTTGAGCAGCATGCTGAAGGAAGAGATCACATGCTTGCTCCAGGGAAGCTATGTTTGCTGCAATTTGCATTGCCTGTGATACATCCAAGATGCCAGAGTGAATTATATTTAATAGAGCCCCATTTAATACATCAACTAAAAGTTTGTCTAAATACTTCTTGACAACATCAAACAGGTTCATGGGTCCTCCATATGATAAGTAATTAACAGAGTCTGCTATGAAAGATCGGACTATACGGCATAAATCAGGAACAGAAGAGGAATAGGGAGCTCTATATGGGAAGGCTGGCATCATATCTGTTGTCTGAAGATGGAAAGACAAGACATTCAGTTTGTACTCGTACTCCTTTTTAATAACCATTTGCTCATATGTGTCATTGGTCAAAGTGTCAGTTATCAATTTCTTACATTCACCTAAAAGGAGATCATGGTACTTGTCTCTGCTACTATCAAGAACATCCATTAAAGATGATACTGGGTACCCAAACTGCTTCAGAGTTGCACCCAGAAGGGTAACGTTGTCCTTAACAAGAAGAATATGGCTTGCAGTATCCATTCGAGAAAATTGATCCTCCAAAATTGAGGTTACCTTGGCAACAGCCGTACCCCACATCATTTCCACCTGAGTATCTGACAGAAGTCCACCTGCAGTTCTGAGAACCCGATCCTCTACAACAAAATGCCCAGCAATGTGAGCAAAGAAGGTCTGATGTGATTCAAGAAATGATTGTGCTAAAGAAATCTGAAGGTCCAGATTCAGTTGCATTAGCCGGTTGTCATAGTAATAACTACGGAACCGATCCTTAATACCAAGGCAAGTATAGATATGATAAGCACGATACACACGTATGAGATCAAATTTCAAAACTGAGTCTTCATCAATAGGCTCGACATCCAAGGTGTAAACACAGTCCCCCATTCCTAGTCGACTCTGCTCTTCCGCATCTCTTTGCCGAGCTCTCAGCTCCTCATCTTTCTGACGAGCTGAAGTAGCCTGTCCAATAGCCAGCTGCCCAATCTCCCTGGCAGAGCTCCTAATGTGGACAAGCCAGTCATTGAACTCACTGCAAACTTTCTTCTCAATATAAGATTTAATTGCAGGTACTCTATTCTCAATCACTTTACGGATGGCTTTCACAGGGATGCTTTGCAGGTATGCCTTCTCAATCTGATCTAAAGTCTTAAGAGCAGGATGAAACTGTCCATTTGAGATATCTGTGTTGCACTTTGAGCACAGATGCAGCACCTGGACACATATCTTCAAAGCTTGTAAGGCCTCTGTTATGTTTTTCTTAATGGAGTATGACTCCAGAAGCTCCTCAAGCTTCAAGAGGAGAGAGCTAGCAACTTCCTGAAGCCGAATGTTTTCACCTGAGAGTGTAATCTTCAGTTCGTCGGCATCAACCAGCACACCGCGCAGCTCGTCAACAGCAAGAATGAATTCCTCATAATGCAGCTTGCACAACTCTTCTATCTCTACTTCTTTCTTCTTGACAATGTACTTGAGCTGGTGCAAGAGGACTTCAGGCTTCCCGATCTCAAAGGCCTGCCCAACAACAGGACCCAAATCCTCTCCATTCCTGATAGAAGTCGCGAGACTGGCATCCACAGTTCCATTCCCATTCTCAGCAGAACTACTCTTCCTGGGCTTTGCGTGCATGATTCCGGCTATTCTCTGGCAATACCATTAGATAAGAAATAACAAATGGAAAATTGGTGAGGTGAATGGGTAGATCCAACTATGCGTTAAATTCAGCAAAACAGCAGCACCACACCACCCGTTTTTTGTGGGGAAAAAAACTTAAAACTAGAGTATCTTCCACAAGCAATTAATCACAGATTATACGACAGAATCAGTCAGAAATAAGGAAAAAGAATTATGTTAGAAGAGAAAGACAAGCAATGTTGGCTAATCAAACAGACCCAAGTATCCCACCGCACCTCACAACCAAGAAATGACAGAAACTTTGTTTCATTTTCAGAGAAACAAACACACACCAATAAATGGAAAATTTCTAAACTGACATCTTCGACAAATATTACGGGAACAAACGACATCAACTCAAACATTACAAAAAGAAATGGTCTTTCTCATGCTAGCTCTCTATATATATTATGAAAAGGAACAATTCTCATTCCTCGACAAAAGAACACACACCAAGAATCACAATCAAATGAGAAACAAATACATAACCATTACAAAACCATTGTACCATCAAGATCCAACCTTTCCAATCTTCCTTTCGTGCAATTTCTCATACAAATAAAAAACCGATCTTCATCCTTTTTTCCTTTCCTTTTTTGTTGGGTAGCACCAACTATTATTGCACAAAACAAAACAGTATCTAGAAATTGATCCAACCCTTCCTTTCCACGCCACCAACAATGTATAAACAAACACAATGAAAGAAAAAAGGCTCAAAGCAAAAGAAAAAAAGGGAGCAGGTATTCATGGATAATTCTTCAAGCGTAAAAAAAATAGAAATCATTGGTAAAAAGAAAAGTACCCAAAACGTAACTAATCGAAAAAACAACAACGAAATCTCTGGCTCACCCAAATGAAGTACCGGTAGCTAGCTGATCGTGAGGGGGGACCGCAGCATCCGTGGTGGTGTTGTCTGTTTTGCACACAGAGAGAGAGAGGAATGAAAAGCAGTGGCAGTCGGCGACGAAGGTGGTGGTATGGTTGGAGAGAGCTCAGCAGCGACAGATCCGACCAATGGGGCGGAGGCAGGGGTTTCTGTTTCTGCAAATTCCAGCTTATTTCCTTTCCTATGTTTTGTTATAAAATACTTAACTAAGCTGTTGAGATGGCCGAGTTGGTCTAAGGCGCCAGATTAAGGTTCTGGTCCGAAAGGGCGTGGGTTCAAATCCCACTCTCAACAGATATTACTTTTCACATTTTTTACTAACTTTTTAATTTTAAATGAATAAAAAGATAAATACTCCACTTACCACTTAGATTTATAAAGTTTAATTTATATATTACATACCTCATAGCGATGGAAGATTTCATGTCATGTATTTCATTAGTTCATGAGATGATTTTCATTTCGAAGGTTGGTTGCAATTACAAAAATATCTCATTTCTTTTTCATTTTGGCGGAAGCACACATCTCATTGACGTGTCTTGATTCAGGAGTGGATAGTGATCACAAGATGATGAGGAGACAATAAGTCATTGACATGATAAGTCAATATATAAGTAAGTCAAGGTGTGAGCGTGTCTCTAATAAAGAAGAAAAATGGGTTCTCTAATAAATACTCTGTATCATGGTAGATTACCCCTTTTTCTCTCTCTTTCACTTAGATGATCTAACAAACTAACGTCGCACCATATGTCACTAGAGCCACCCTCCATGTCCATTATCTCACTTGTTTCAAAGGTTATGGTTGTAAATACTCCAAGCTCTAAACTCGAAGGTATCTAATTACTCACGTACTTCTTAAAAATCTTATTTTAGCCTTGACTTAGGTTCTACTTAGAATTGTTTTTGGAACTACAACTTTTAACCAAAAACTTTCTTTTTGCCAAATGCAATACATTACTACTTTCCTATCAATGACTTTTTTTTAATTCAAACAACAAAAAAGATGATCACACGTTTTGTAAAAAGTTCTGGATAAAAAATCAATTTGATTTAAAAAAAAAAATGTTTTTTAACAAAAGTTATAGTTTCTAACAAAGCCTTAGAGTGATACCTGATTTAAGCATTGGAGGAACGAGAACCTTATCAACTCAACAACATACTCTAACCTACCTTTTTTGAATATATAAAACAACCAAAGTGGTTGATCCTATATCTTAAACCCTGATATTATCTATTCTTCTCTTTGCATTTTGACATCCACCCCCAAGTGTTAGGACTGCCATCCTTCTCGTACAAGGCTTAGACTTCCTGCCTTTAACTTCAATATCATCATTTCATTCAAAGTGTAAAACATGATTTTGCCAAAGTAACAATAACTACAAACACCATGCTGTTTGTTTGTTTGTAGGAACCTTATCGAGTACTTAGTCTAAAAGCACACATCTCAAATCATTTCTTTTGCACTGCTCAATTGCTTAGGGTCCTTGCCTTAAGAGCTCATGTTTGTTCGTGTATTCGGTGATAGATGTGCTATGCATGTAGACCAAAGCCAAAACTAGAAATTTTCAATGTGAGGGGCAAAAAATACATAACAATAAATACATAGCAATAAGAATGCACACTCAGTTGTTACTGTAGAAATTAGAAGAGTTAATATAAAATGAATAAATCTGTCAACCAAAGGAAATATTTTTTACATTTTCGTGTCTGTCAATCCTCTGTATAGTTCAAAAATGGTAGACAATCCTTATAATTTTAGATGATGAGATACTTTAAATTCATAATGTTGCAATTAATATCTCAAAATATTTTTTTCATGATCACTGAAATTAATAAGATAAAACTTCTCCACAAGATTGCAAATATGATCAGTGTTGAAAAAACGATAAGTATTTTTAAGAAGTTGAGATATGCTAAGCTAAAGAATTTCAAATGTTTGCTTACTAAATCTAGTATTTAACTCTTGTAGTAAACCAATTGCAGCATAAAATATGTCTACTCGATAATGATACTCAATCGAGATAATATCTACTTAATGATGTATCTGTCCTCCTTTGTTTTTGAAAGTACTCATATAAGAAATATCAATAAGATTCTCCTTACAAAGTAACTTCACATATTGAAATAAAATGTCCCAATCAAATTCTCTCATTTTTTGAAGGAGTGCTTTTATATAATTATACTTCCATTCAACTATCTCTGCTAAAGTACTTAATCAAAAAATGAAAGAGTTACAAGGATTGTCTACAATTTTTATACTACGTAGTGGTTAGTAGAAATAAAAATGCCAAAAATATTTCACTTAGTTGACAAATGGATTCATCTTGTATTAACTCTTCTAGTTTTTACAACAACGATTAAGCATGCAAAAGTAGAAGGCCAATGAGCAATCATTTTTCCTTTCCCCTTGGGTAGGCTTTCTAGGAACAACCAATGCTCATCCTCGTACCAGGCAGCTAAGTCCACAACATCCATCAAGATTCGACATTGGTAGCCCAGAGCTTTCGAACTAAGCTTTGGGTTCAACCCTTCCACAAATTTCCTTACTCTATATTACTTAGTATCAAATGTCTGCACAAAAGTGAAGGTCGTCTTGTACTCTATAACTGTCATTCTACCTTGCTTTAACTTCCGAAACTCCTTATTTAATCTATCTCTTTCATGCTCTAGGAAATACTTCTCGTAGAAGACGTTCTGGAAGTCTTCCAAAGAGATCATCAACATGTTGGAGTTTGGGAACTTCATATGGTGCGTGGCTCTCTACCACTAGTCAATGTTGTCCTTGAACTAAAAGGTAGCTAGCCAAAATCATTTCTTTGCTAGTCATTTCAAGCTTTTAAGGATCTTTTCCACCTCCAACAATCATGTCTCATACTTTTCCGGCTTGCCTCGACCATCAAGAGTCACGGATTTCCCTTGGTCCCATCCATGTTGTTCTTGTTGAGAGACTAAACAATCTCCTACATCATGTTACTCAACTCCTACCGCATTCCTCTCCAACTACTATCTTCCTTCACACCAGAACTTGATGCAAGAGTCCTACCTCTGTCTTTACTCTTGAGCTGTATCTTGCTGCCACCACAAAACATAATGGATCAGGTGCAAGTGCTTCCACATTATGCAATTCTTATGGACCCACTAAATCATACCTTAAGCTACTGCATTTAGTGTAACTTAAGCTTTGATATCACTCTATAACGTCCTCATTGCGCTACATATTAGTATCAACTCTACCTAAGGATTTATATCTACTAAGTACCTACGAAAACTAAGATTAACAATGAAAATTACAATTTCTATCTCTACTTAGAATCATGGTGTGTGGTTATATGGCTCTTAATTATATACCAGGACTGGATTACACTCGGAAGCAAAAAGATAAAAAAAAACATGCATGAGTGACATCAATGTTACCCAAAAAACGTCTATCCAAAAATCGAAACCGAAAACACTAGAAACTACAAACGGCACACAAAAGCAATTAAATTGGAAAATTACTAGAACTGTAGAAGTCAAGTACAAATGGCCAAAAATTCACAAATAATGTCTTTTTAAATCATTGTTATCATATTTTTTGAAATCTCATGGATCTTTGAAAACCACTTCTATACATTCTGCAAAACTAAACCTCAACTAGAATCCAATTCAAAACACAAGTCAAGTCACAGTTCAAAGCCTTAGCTAAATCATGGTTGGGATCTATCTCAAACCACCAGTCACTCCATAGTTAGAATCTATACCGACGTAGTGAACTACCTTGTACAGGAATCCAACCATCCCGCTCATAGTCTCATTTTATCATCATATTACAAAGCACAAGATTTATTCTCACGACACCCTTTGATGTTCGAACATTTGGGGATTCAAATCTCAAACATGATCAACATCGACACTAAGGGTAATCTAGGTCTCCTACATACCTTGGGCTCTGTAGTACCACAGTTGCAATCAAGAGGCTTCGTCCTCAGACTAAAACTCGACAACCACGACTTTGGATGTGTACCCGACCTTATAGAGGTATCAACGTCCCTTTTTCTATTGGTATGGTCCTTCGACTACGTGGTTCTTACTAAAATCATAGAAAAACCATTTTAAAATTTATGTATTTTCCATTGAAAATCTCTTTTAAAATGTTTATCACATAAATCATTTTTCATAATATTTTTCTTACAGAAATCAATTTTCCTTTCTCTAATGCTTCTTTTTCTCAAAGATAATACTGCAAAAAACTTTGATCTACACATGTCATGTCAAACAGTCGTGTCAGGAACCCTCGTTGGCTCCTTGTGCTACCAAATTGCACTTCCTGGTTGTGCTACCAGCTTGCACGTACTACTCGCATTGGTTAGTCACGCCTACCAGTCGTGCCCAAACTATGATAGAAAAACCAGAGAGTATAGTGCCGGAAACCAATAAAAAATCTTTGTAAAAACTTCAACAATTCACAAAAAAAAAATCCTAGATTCATTACTAGATATTTAGAGCAAGTCAATCTACATATTTTTTACGATTTACACCTAATCACAAGAGAAAAACGACGCTCAATCTGTCGACGTTCCTTTTCTTCTCCGACGAGCTTTCCAACGTCTTGACTCTTCCAGTTCAAACACACACTCTCACTCACTCTTTCTCTCCTTCTCCTCTACTTCACTTCTTCTCTTTCTCTTTCACCTTCTCTTTCTTTCTTCCTGCCTGTGCTGCTCCACAGGGGGGGTCGTAAGGTGTTTTTATACACCGCTCGCCTTTGACAACCACTCAAAAATCTTAGGTGGACGACACGACAAGGAGAGGTGTGGGGGGCGCAGCGTGTGGTGATGTCAAGCGACGAAGTCAGCTCAGTGATTTTACGATGCGTCACTATATTCTTTCTGATATTTGCGGTATTTACTGTATTATGTACTGCATGCTAATTATTCATGCCAATACAATCCACCTATAATGCGCGCCACCTATGTCCACTTGGAGCTTGTGTCGTCAATTTTCACTTGTTGTAGTCACTCATCTTATGTGCCTCACCTATACAGCACAAAGCCAAGGAAAACCAATAAATAATGTTAAGAGAACAAACAAAGATCTATCATGTTTATCTCCAAATATTTACATAATTACAGGTAATCTTGTCCCAGCTTATATAGATTACACATAAACGAATATCAATCCTCAATATAGGGTTACATCATTTTTGGATTTCTGGCCTACATATCTACGATTTTATTCTACAATCAATCCTCAATAGTGCGGATATTATAGTTTATACCCAAGTCTTTATATTTTTATATATTAATATATATATTATATCAGACATTTTTATAATTTTCAGAGGCTATGGTCTAGAGTGGTCATTATGTGGGTCCACCACTACTTGTAGAGTGTAACACTCCTGTGCCGGACACTTCAAGGATCCTTTAGTGACCTCCTCTTTGATGATCCGTGACCAGTGACAACTTCTACTTTGGGGTTCTCTAGGCCCATATTGCCTATTTGATGCATAGAATATTTGAACCCTATGTAGTGTCGATGTAGCCCAGTTTTCTCTAGGCCCATGGGCATGAACGTGCCTTCTTTCTTCCAATTGGGCCTTTATGAACCTGTTTTGTTCATTTGGAGATTTGTGGTTTCCTAGTTCTATCGTCTGAAGTGGAGATTGGTTGTAGAACTCATTTTACTTGTATGATTGTTTGAGGTATTCTGGTCTTCTGGGGTTCAAGTCATCTCCAATAATACTGCTCATACATACTCTTTACAAGAGAACTTTAGATTTTATTCTCATCTCGACTCATTCTAGGGCCACTTGTAGCTTACCATTTTTGGTTGCAAAACAAGAACGGTAAGGATAAGTATAAAATAGTATTATATTATTATGATAATATTGCTATTTAATTTAGAAATGTTTTTTTCCAGGTGAATAAATGTATATAAGATGATATTCTAATTTTGTTGAAAAGTGAAATATGTATCGAAATAAGTGAAATTTTGTATATTAGTATTAATCAACTTTATTATTAAAACATATGTCTAATTCGAAACATGAATTATGTCACATTAAATATGTATTATTTTTATTAAAAAAAAGAAAGACTATATACATACATAAATCATAATAATTTTAAAATAAATATATTAAAATAAAAATTATTATTTCAAATTTATTCCGATTTTTACGTAAAGGAATACTAATTCTTATTCTAAATTTATTCTAGATGTAATCATAGTTTCCAAGGCTTAAGGCTCTGCGGTCTGATAATTGAGAAGTTTCACATTCGTATAACGTTGTGGCTTCCACCGCAGCGTATATTCCAGGACCATTCTTAATTATGAGTGGAGTACTCTGCCATGTACCATTTGACACCATTGCTAGTTGCTCCATTTCACACATTTCTTTTCAAATATCGAATTTTAGCGATGTATGTGATGTCTTGTCTTCCACATATATCAGTTCCCAGCTGTTAACATACGATCAACGGATCAACAGATTCAGACAGACAAACCATGCCTACAGCAAGCATGTTTCTGAAGCAGTGGCCGAGGGAAGAGCTCCAGCAGCTCCCATAAAACCTCAGACATAACAGTTCAAGATACAAGTCAGAATTGGTTTCAAATATCCGAGTGCTGTCAGTCTTACCAGTATGCTCCACAATCAATGCCAGTGTTCTTGCAGCAGGAGCACAGGGATTTAACAGTCAGAATGCCTGGAGTGGCGGTGATCGAACAGCAGGCATGCAACATCCCATGCCAGCCAGATCCAAGACAGTTGTCAAAGCCGGATGGGAATCCTACAAAACCAATTTCTAGATTTTGTGGGGCTGGTAATCTTTCATCGTTCAGAGACCAAGGGGCCAGGACAAAAAAAGAAGAAGAAGAAAGGGAGATCTAGCTCTACCCAGCTGTCTTTACTTCCACTGGCCAAATCCACCACCCTGCACATGGTTCTGCTTCTGCTGTGAGATGGTAAAGTTGTATCCAATCACTGCTTACCTTTTAAATACATGCATTGGAGTTCGAAACAAGCTATGGATGGGTTGGGCAATTATTGATTTTTTCCTATCAATTCAATTATATTCAAAGAAATCCAAAACAGTCGAGACCCACTTCAACAATTACTTCCACTTGCCAAGTGAGTTTTTTAGATTTTTCCCCCTTTATATTAAATAATTATTGTTTTCTAACAATATCGTCACTTTTCAAATACTCTTTCTATTAAACAATAATTATTTCCTTCACTTTTCAAATAATCTATCTCCTATGATCCACATACAATTATACATTATGTATTTAATTCTCAAGCTTTCTCCAAGCAGTACTCTTTAATCTTAATCCACTGGCTTACGCTTCTTACTCCCTGTATTAGATCTCATTTGGAATCTCCTAAATGTAGAAGTGAGATTTTGAGTTCTTTCTAGAAATTGACTTTTGAGAGTTTTTGTACAAATTAGATTCTGGATTACATTTAAAAATCTTGTTTGAAAAATAAAGGTCCATTGGTAGAAATTAAATTCTACTAGTAGTTAAAATACATATATACTCCTTGCAAACCCACTTTCTTTCCCTTTCTTTCTTTTTAAGTAATTTATCAAAAATAATAAGATTAACATTGTAATTATATACCTTATTATTCAGCTTCTACCAGAAACTCTATTTAATCAACTTCTGAAAAGTCATGAATTTACACATAGTTTTCTTTCATCCAGAAGTTGTGACTTCAATGAGAAGTGAAAGAACTAGACCCTGTTTGGAACTACTACTGTGGTTTTCCATAGTTTGCTAAAAATTAACCACTAAAAGTCATCTAACAGTAGTTCCAAATGGGACCTAAGTTGCCTTGCTAAAAGTGGTATATGGACTTAGGACACATGGCACAACACTGCATAAACAAACTAATTTTAATAATATCTAAGGAAGTGTTTGGAACATTCTCGACCAATTAATATTAATAATATTAATAGAATTGGAACTTTTTTTGGGAGAATTTGAGTGTATCCAGTGACTCCAAGATCTGTGTAATTAAAGTTATTCAATTTGGTGGAGTTCCTTCTTTTCCTTGTTTTCTTGGGATTTTCTCTGGTGGAAATTATAGTTAAGTCAAAGATGTTGACTTTTCATCTCTTTGTGGCGATGTTATCTAAGGATCAATTTGGAGTGACTCAGGTAGTTCTTAATGTATGTTATTCCCTCATCTTGCTGAACTAACCTTGGGGATTCAATAGATGTATTTCTAAGATAGTGGCATTGTAACGCCTCAATCCCGGACACGCTACTGAAACACAGTATCAAGCATAATTATACTAATTACAGAAACATTAAATAACTGTAACTAAGGCTCACCTTCAGGATCACAATGCGCGGCTAGAAGCTCCAACTCCTGCACCGGAACTTGACTGCACGCGGTCTGCACCTGAAAACCAAATCATAAATACAGGCTGGCAACTAGTAAAACATCATCATTATTTCATTTCAGGATTTTAGGACTATTTCATCAGTCCAGTCCTGACCAAATCAAATTTCTTTTTCTTTATTCATTTCCACTTTCCTTATTGTTGTTACCTTGACCAGGGGTAACCAGGCGCATAAGCAGTAGGTGAGGACATCCTTCCCCTACCTTTCTGCACTACCGCGGTGAAATTCCCCGTGCAGGATGTCACTGCCTCAACCAACCGGCCTCACTTTCATTTTCATATGTGCATAGGGATACGTCTCTGTTTGACGCCCCATCGGTGACCCGAACAATTAGGTTCAATGACCCAAGCTTAGCCTACACCGTCGGTGACCCAAACAACTAGGCTCAAAAACCTAGGCTCAGCCTACACCGTCACGAGTTCGGTGACCTGAACAACTAGGTACAACGACCCAGGCTCAGCCTACACCGTCACGAGCAAGGTGACCCGAACAACTAGCTACAACGACTTAGGCTCAGCCTATACCGTCGGTGACCCGAACAACTAGGTATAAAAACCCAACCTTAGCCTAAACCGTCTCAAGCTCGGCAACCACATTATTAGTGTTCCATTTCAAAACTCTTTAAACTTTCTTTTCAAACCATTTTCCATTTCATTCTTTTCGTTGCAGGACTCTGTTTCCTTGCAACACCTGACCCTCCACTAGGGGTGTAACCAAGCCGGCGATAGCCTTGAGGACTTCGATGCGAAAGGCTAAAAGCACGAGGGTCGGCAAAGTCACGACAAAAAAACAATAAAATACAAATACAAATGCAGGAGTCGCTACCTAGTCTATTAAAATGGAAGACGAGAAAAACCTTATAAAACATGCAAATCATGCAATGGAAAAGCAGGTCATAAACCAGAAATGGGTAAGGATCCCTGTTACGCACGAGGAAGGTGTTAGGCACCCTTGTGCGCCCGATAAATCGGTCTTCTATTAGTTTCTCATTTGCTTATGAAATGTCGGCTTTTCAGCCTTTTCTGTACGCCTGAGGGCGATATGCCATGCCATGCTAATGTGTGTGGTGTCCAAAATACGGGTGCATAATATGCAGGGGTGTGTTCTAATGCTCAGAAGTATCACTCGTATGTCGGGTCAAGTGTTGATGCAAAGTCATTACATGAATAAAATCAAAGATATATCAATTTCGAGTGATTTTTCATCCTTACTTTGCTATAGGCTAAATGCAATCTAACATGCACAAAATGGTAAAAAAACAGAGTCATGCCTCCTTAGTATGTCAAGGAGGAAAACCAGAAAAAAACCAGAGGCGAATCGAAACAAAAATTATGCCAGAAAACCATGCAAAAGTGGCTATGTGCTATTGAAAAACAGGCCAGTGCGCCAGACTGGTGCTCCAGTCTGGTGCGCCACCTAAGTGCTCCTATGTGGGCCAGAAAGTTGTGCTGAGGGAAAACAAAAATCCATGCAGTGCCAAATCACATGAGAATGCATTCTAGAAAGTATGCAATGTAAAATCCTTCGCAAAACTTGGAAAATATGCCTTAAAAGTGAAAGAAATGCAAGTGCAATGACTTGTGGACCTTGTGCTCAAGGACTGGTAGCCTCGCACAAGACCCCACCTATTTTATGCTAAATGAGAGAAGCAGGATTCAGTCATGTCTTTGGATCATGGGCTAATGCACAAGGCTCTCCACGTAGGAGTAAAGTGCAACCATTCTACCATATTTTGACCAAGGACTGAATATCCAAAGGGAGAAAACAACTAGAAAACAATCTTGCTTTAAACTGAAAACATGCGTGCAAAACCATGGAATATCAAGGAACGAGCAGTAAAAGAATCAGGCTCAAAATCATTCAAAAAACCATGCAAATAGGTATGCAAAAGTGAATGTTTTGCTCTCTGACCTGTTTGGTGCTCCATAATGGTGCGCCAGAGTGGTGCTCTGGGTGGGAGCGCCACTCTGGTGTGCCATATAGGTGCTCCCCAGAAAATTTGGATCAGACAGCAATCTGATCCAGAATCAGACCCCGAATAGAGATGGGTGATTTATACTAATGCAGGTTGATTTATGCGGATGTTAAAAGCAGAAAGCATGACAGGATGCATATGATCAAAGCCATCTTACTATCATTTGATTAAAAACAAGATGATTTAATGGCTTCATGGCAGAAAGGCATACAAAATGCAAAAGAACAAACATGAAACAAGTAGACCCAACAAAACATATGTAAGTGATTATCATACCAAGAATATCTCTACTGCATAACTCAATATTTAGGTGCTTGGCATGGATCTACGTGTAAAGAAATAGTATGAAAATGATAGCTCATACAGGCAACATAGTGCGGATTTTTATACTAGAAACAAAGTAAACATGCTTGCAAACAAAAGTGTAGATTTGCATGGAGAGCATCTTGCACGGCGGACAAGTAAATTCATCATAGAAACCTCATGAAAACACAGAAAAATCAGACCATATGTGGAATTTCTAGCATGCTTTATTCCAATGCACAAGAATAAGAACTTAAAGGAA
>JAMKQA010024133.1:0-50283 GCA_024699735.1 Posidonia australis
CGGGGTAAAATGGGCTCCATGCCAAATTCCTAGGGCCCTATACTTACTTTTTCAATAATTCATATTTCTTTTTCTCCCTCAATGGCATGCTGACCTACCCTATCCCTGCTTGGAGGTAATAAACACCTATGCTGAGGGGTGGCTGCTCTTTTAGTTTGATATAAAAGGGGCGGCTAGTCCCTTTGAACATGTGGGCTTGGTAGATGTATGCTTCAACTCCTTTCCAAGTTATGCGGTAGGGATAGAGTCGTTCTACATGCCTCTCTCATTGGAGCCAACTTCTGTCTGCGACTTCTGTCTTCTTATTTCTTTTGTGCTTCGAAGTCTATGTTTTTATAAGTATTATCATGATTTTTCCCATGATTATTCTAATTTCTAGGATTTTCTAAGTACTAACATATTCATAGAATACTAATATAAATCTTTATCAATGCTAGATAATTCCAGAAAATACTAGAAGGGTGGGTGACGTTAGAATTAATATCATATATTTTTATCATGTTCAAAAACGAGATATGATATTAATTATGAACTTTTTAAATGCTAGAATTATCCAAAATTTAAAAAGATAATTTCAACATGTGCTTAATTTCCAAATATTTATTTAATTACAAGATTAGAATTTATTGTAGATTTATTTGACATAATTCTCGTAATTATTGGGGATTTTATCTTTTAAATTTGATTTTGATCTTGATTTTGAATTTGGATTTAAAATTGAAATATTTTTCTAGAATATTCTAGCGATTTCGAGAAAATCAGGACTAGTCGTTTACAATTACTAGATATTTGTTGAATCAATTTTGGATATTATTTTTAAACATGGAGATATTTAGAACTCGACACCACCTTGACTAACGACTAGTCCCAAAGACATAACTTTGTCTATTTTTCTGCTCCAGAAAATAGAATATCCTGGGTCATTGTCGTTTCATGTGGCGACACATCTAAATGTATCGTCAGCTTCATGGGCGACAAGTTCATAATATCTCATTTTCAAATTGATTGCTTCTACAAGCTTTCAAAATCTATTTTGACAAGATTTTTCATGTCCTGGTGTCTAGAAATAGACCCCTAGACTCCCAAGTCAGAGGAGGCCGGAGAGATCCTAAGAGAATTCTATCCAGAGAGGGTAAATCCTGGCGAAGCCTTGTCGAATTTTTGCGAGGAGATCTTGATCTTCTCTTCCATCCCACCTCTATGTTCGTGCCTCCACTTCCTCCACTCAATGTCACATACACAATGGTGAAGGAAATATCGTTCAAGCATTATTTTTAATTTTATTATTGCATTTCGTAACCTATAGCATATGCATGCAGGGATAACCATCAGTTACTGTTCAATTCATCTAATCATATTTTCCTGCATTATTTCTTATGTTTACTTCACCTTGATTTAATTCGGATTTATTTGTTTTGAAGGGAAAAAGAGCTACGTTGCATGAGTAAGCCACCGAATGACATCCAGCCATCGATTTGGTAAGCTGATGAATGCACGACCTCAACTTCATACTTGATTTTGGGTTTCCACATTAGACCAAGGGCAAAACACAACAGGGTCTTACATGGAAGATCTTCTTAGTGTCCTTCCTGAGATACTATGGACCACACGTTGCTATAGGTGATTGTTGTAGGCATAGTAAATATTTCCAGATATGGCTTTGTCAAAAGATCTTGCAGGTAAGATGTGGGAAGACTTTTGAGGGAAGTTGAGTCATGATAGTGACATGCTTTGAATGCAAAGACTTGCAGTAGTTGGCAGATGCTCAATTAGCTCTAGAACTAGGACCTTTGGGAAATTGCTCCAAGTGCAAAGTGTCCCTAGACTAGATGTTGTTGCAAGATTGCTTTGGGAACTGATTGGGTGTTCAGACGGCGTAGGATCTATCGCTTGACCAACACAATTGTTGGGAAATTACATAGGGTGTTTGGCCATTCCTTTGCTAAATGGTGCTCCAGCTATGATCTTGAGCTTTTGGTTGATCAAGGGCTCAACTTGAAGTGATATTCCCAAATCACTTGAGACAATTTCTACATCATCACATGTATATAAGGTAAAATGATTCAACCCTTTCTGTCTTTACATTTTTTAAGCTAACCATCTACTTTACTTGGTATAGGTATGTCTATCACAAAATCCATTTTTTGTTTACACATATAACTGAGTGCTTTGATTAAATAATAAGATATATAATTTAGTTTAAGCAATCAATACTTCTTAGGAAGTGTTTGGTTTGGTTTTTGAGATTGAGATTATGGTAAGATGACATTTTCTCACTTAAAACTGAAACAAACACATTTTTAAAAGTTAGCTTTTGTCCACACATCGGTTTGTAAAGATAGCACAAAAATTTGAAAACATCAGTTTTTTTGAAAACTCATAGGAGTGAGGGCTTTTAGACAAAAAGGCAGATTTTAATCCATGTTTATGACCATATTGTCCTTAATATGAGTTGAATATTATATGTTAACCAGTTGATATTATTTTCAATTGTCGCCATTGACATTAAAACCCAAATTCAATATCATTTACAATGAATTCGATGTCATTTAACTAGTTATTGAGTAACAAAAAGTTAAAGTCAAAAAATAGAAAGCAAAGAAGATTATAGTACATTTGAATCTACCTACAAAAAACTTAATTTAAAACTCTTCTAAAAGAGCAAGATTTCTAGAAAACTCTAACCTACAAAAACTAAATCAATCTCCCCTTTAGTGATGCTGTAGGCAAATCAATAAATTAACTAGTATCTCCTACACATTAGTATTGTTCCATAAAATAGTTATCTTGAGTGTTTAGTTGAAAATATGAGACATGTATTATTATTATTATTATTATTAAGGAAGGAAGGAAGGAAGGAAGGACAAAGATTTGGCAAGCGGACTCCGCAGATATCTGAATTTTGGCCAGTTTTGATGGCCCACCTAAATGGCTGATGATGCACCATTTGTGGAAGGAAGGGTCCACACCACAACATTTTTCCCTATTAACAAAAAAATAGAAAGGAGGGTGAGAAGAGGAAAAAGAATGAAAGTCTTTAGACATGCATACATGGGTGGACCCTAACCTAACCTACTACTTTTGAAAGGGAAAGGACACCGCATGCCGAGTACCACCTAAATTATCATCACTGGCATTACTACCATACCTCACATCAAATAATAGAGCCAGCCTTTTCTTCTTTTACAATATTCGGAATACTAATCCAGAGGAGTTTCCAGCGACTGAGCCACTCCCTTGCCGGAATAGAGCAACAAGCAAAAAGCAGATGTCCAATTCAAGCACAATTTGTTTGGGGATGTCGTGAAAGCTGGCATTCCCTCATCTCTACACAATCAATCATTCATATCCCCTAACCATTGATTCACTTCTCCTTTTCTTTTGAAATGACCTATAAATGTGTCATTTGGGCTGTGCTTTACCTTTCCGGGCACTACATTGCTGAGTACGGGTTCTATGTATGCCCTTGTGTTCGACTATACATGGAAAATAGAAATTTGGCATTTCTACATCTTAAAGGGTCCGCCTCTCTGGTTCCTCCATTCTGCTGTCAAATCACGTAACTATCTTCAATTAATTAATTAAGTTTAACTAAGAGAATTATTATTTGAAATCGATAGATAAATATTTTTTCTTCCTTCTCTCCATGAAATTCGAACATAAAATTGAGATATGGGTTCCACTTTTCTCAATTAACTACATCATGCTAGTTGATTTGACCAAGAGAATTATTACGGATGGTTATTCTCGAATTGGTGACGTTGGTTGTCATTTAGTCCAATACGATATTGTCTTGGACGTGGGCCTGTTGATTCCCATCATTGCGCCGAAATTTTAGTCAAAGTGGATGATCTTCTGTGTGAAAGACATGTTAGCTTTGCTTAGTTGTAATTTAATCGTGTACGGATTCATTTGTTTCGGTGGTGATGTTGTAAAATTGGAGTACAAACTCCGCCTGTAATTCAGTAGTCTGCAATTAAATTAAAATGTCACCAAAGTTAGGGTAAACCGATATTTATCATGTCAAAAATGAAAAAGAAAACATTTGAATTCCAAATGAAGTTACGACTAAATGAGGAAAAAATTAATTGATATGTAATACAATTTAACTGAGTCCTAGCTTTTCTGGTGAATAGGAAAAAATATGAAATATGTTGGTAAGATATGAAGGGCACTAAGTAGTAACAGACCCGGGGTCCATTCTTGGGGCCTAGGAAGATGTAGCCTAGCGCCTATGTAACGTGGTATGGTGTGCATCAGGGCATGTCATCTTTATTCTATTTCTCCCACTCGATGGGTAAGTAAATACCAAGCACCACACCTATATATATATATATATATATATAACACGTTATCATAGACAACTTGATTGGTAAATTGGCCAATACATTGGTATCATGAGTTGGTTAGGGTTTAAGGTTGGGAGCGTATGTACATGAGTCATCAATTGGACCATTGGACAGGGATGTTGTTACAAGAACGTAAAATATTCAAATTGTCAACAAGTATAATTACATGGTGGTGCAAGTCACAAGGCATAAGACCTCTTGAGCATTATAAACTATTCAATCAATGACTTAAACTATGATGAAACCAAAGATTCTCAAGTTTCCTAACTTATATTTAGTTTGTAATATCCTAAGATTTAGTCTCATATTACTTAAAAAAAGAAGTAGGTGATGTTAAATAAAGATTAGGATCAATTATCATATCAATTTTAGGTGAAGTATTTTTGACAAGATTTTTTGTCTAAGGTTGTTATGCTTAGTTAAGCTCAGATCATAACAAATGGCATTAATGCCCAAACTAGTTGAAAATATAGAAGTGTTACATTCAAAGGAATAAGAGCCACCTTTAAAATCCAACATCACCTCGTTATGACTCTAGACTTTGATGAGGACGTTAAATGTTCAAATAAGATTGTAACACCTCAAAATTTAGTCACACGTTACTTAGCAAAAAAAGTAGGTGAGACTAGATAAAGATTAGGAAAACCAACTATACTAATTTAACTTCAATATTTTAGGTTTGATTATTGAGTTTGAGATTGTTATGTGTCAGTTGAGCCAGTGTTGTTATAAAAGTGTAAAATCCAAATATTTAGTCCTACATTCCTTAGAAGACGATGAAGTGGGTGGAGCTAAATAAAGGTTAGGATCAGCTACTATATCAACTTTAGTTTAAGTATTTTAGGCTCAATTGTTGGTTCTAAGGTTGTTATGGACTAGTTGAGTCTGACTTGCTAACAGGTACCATAGTTAGTATAGTTGTTTTAGTTACTTCAATTTCATATGTTACCTAATAAACTTTTAATATGGTGTACGGAGTATAAATAGAGGATGAACTTGCAACAATGATACTCTTTGCTTGCGCTTTCAGGCTGTATGTGCGTTTAAGGCACGTATTTTGATTGTGGGTAACTAGCATGTTTTGGGAGCATGGGTTACCATTGCATTTGTCTAGCGTAGTTTGCTCACATGTTTGGGGGAGAGGGGTAAAGTGAGGTGAGTGTGAGGTGTGGCTATGGGATTTAATTATCCCACTTGGTTTTCGATTGGTAGTTGAGATGGATTCCAGAATGTTTTGAGTGGAAGCTCTAATTGTAATTAGTGGATTGATAATGTTGGCCTCATTGGATTTTATTGATAATTAAAAAGATTATCTTAGAGGCGCCTCATAGTGATTATTTGGTTTCATGTGTGCAAGTGGATTACATGGGATTATACGAGTAGTGCACGCTTAATATGCTGTGTTGGAGGTAGTAGGCATGAGTAGACACTTACCTTGCACTATGTAATGGTTGATGCAAGTATTATGTTGTTGTTGCTAGTTGAGTGTGGTAATTGTGTGGTGAGCTGATGCTTGTTCCCTTGTATAACTTAAGTTGTGGCTATATAAGGGGGGCAACACCCATACAAACACATACACACAAGCACTCACGTAAACAGTATAGAGGGTGTAGATAAATTGATTTTGCAGTTGACTGGTAGCTAGCTTCTCTGATGGAATGCACTCTTAACGGCTGATGACGCAACCACACTTCCACCTAAACACCCTACTTACACCCACTTACTTTCCCAAAACCCAAACCTAGCCAAGACCCACAATTGAAACCCATTTGTGGCTCAGATGAGAATTAGAATGGGCAATGATCCATGCAAAGGGTTTGACCTAAAAGGGCCGCATCCCAATAGCACGGGTGAGGACAGTAGGTGAGGTGTGTGGTTGCCTTGGGTTAGTAACGAGATACAAGGGACTAAGTTGTCCTTTCACCTGGGGAACACCAGATCCTCATCTCTCATTGGCCTGCATGGATTTATGTGTATACCACGTCCCATCTAGAACATGAAACCCCTATGACAGATTAAATCTCAGCCATACCACCTTGATGGAATCCAGACTGTTGTAGGTGAGAGTAGGTGAAGATCTGTGGCTCTCGTTCAAACCTTCCTCTATAAAACCAACCTCCACCTTTGACGAGAGACACTCTTGGTTTCTGCTCGCTCTTGTCCACTCCTTGCTCATCCTTCTTGCTCTAGGCTCCCTCAACTCCTCAGCAAAGACCTCACCAGCCTTCCTTCCTCCACCACCAAACCACTGTTCGATCACCTAAACACCCACTAATCCAAGCCTTTCCATTGCCTCCACAAGCATCATCTAACCATCCCATTGCATCCAGACCACCACTCGAGCATCACCAATTAGCCTCTTCCTTTCCCAGACCCTGATGACTACCACATCTGCCATCTACCGTCTACCGTCTAGCCCAAGCCAACCACTAAAGTTGCCGAACAAGTTTAGTCGAGACACCCAATTTTAGAGCATGACAGGTACCCATTTCATCCCACCTCTCTGTTTAACATTCCATCATTACCTAGTTGTGTTTTCTCTTTGAATTTGAAGTATGGTTTGCTGCATTTGCATCACATCTTGTTGACAAATGATCAATGACCTGTGTGAGGCCGACGGTCCCTAAGCATGTGGTTGGAATGGTTCTAGTGCACCCTCCCTTCCTCCTTCATCCTCCTCAATGCCCCCAATGTCGTGTCTGGACTCTTGGTCATCGTTAATGGTCGACCAGACTCAAATGCGGTCATGTGAACCCAATTAGGATGGTGGAGAAGGTCAAGCATCTCCATTTCGTTCCAGAGTGTCCCTCCTATCCCTCCTTTGGTTCCCAAACCATCCTAGATCCTTTATGTCCCATATCAGCCACGACCATGGCCGGAGTAGGGAACGACATCCAATAGCGGAATCTGGAGGATGTGGGATGGCCTCGATTGTTTTTAGAGCCTTTTAGTTGCATGAATTCCTTTACTAGTATCCATTATTTGATTCTAGGCTATTGGATTGGATTGCATGGGTTTCTTTTGCTCAAGGAAGGTGATGAAAGTTCGTCAACTGAAGCTAATCCTTGAGCTGCGTGCCGATACCATGTGCAGGTTGTGCGATTCGCCTAGACCAATCCATGGATGAACTGAGCCTAACTTTTTTATGTTGATCTATTGTTTACGTTTTGTTTTTGATTGGTTTGATTCTTTGAAGTTAAGCATGCTCTACCTGATCTTGTGCATGGAATTTCATTTTGGATTTTGTAATTCTTATTTGAGAAGATGAAAGTTTGCTATTTGATGCATATCCCTAGACCATGTTCTGGTACCGTAGATGTGTGGTGCAGTTTGACCAGACCCCAGTGCACAACCAGACTGAGTCCATATTAATAATTACAACACTTAATCTATTTTCCACTTACATTCTCTAATTCAGTATTATTTATTGCTCAGATTTGCGTGTTTACATTATATGTTTATCTCCCTTGCTTGTTTTATTCTTGCATTATCATGCTTTAATTGCAAACATTCAATTGGCATTCAATCAACTACACAGCCACACAAGCAAGCAAATTAGCCAAGAAAGAGCAAGTAATTAGGCAATTTGGGAGTGCCTAATACCTTTCGTATTCATAATAGGAGTCCTTATCCTTTCTTTGGCACGCACTGACCCATATGTTGTGTCCATTGGTATGGATGCTCAATTCGCATTTTAGTTTTGATTTCATCATTTGATTTTCAATTTTCCTTATCTTTTGAATTTAATAGATTGGGTGGCGACTACTTTTCTTCCTTATCCTTGTTGTTTGCGATGTTTTCTCCTTAAGTAAAGCATCCTTCCTTCGGATTTGCCTCTTCGTCGTGACCTTATCTATTTGTGCACTCCCTCGCACGGAGAGTCAGTTCCAACATGTGACAAAGGGATCAAGAGAAAGAGCGTGGGTTGTGAGAGAGAGAGAGGAAGAATCAAGAAAGGGAAGAAGAGTTGAGAGAGAGTGGGAGAAGTGAAGAAGAGAAAGAGGGAAATAAAGATCAAGAGAGGGGGAGTGTGACATCTGGGCCTGATTATCCATTTTTATTGTAGACCGTGTAATTATTTGCAATATTGTAAATGGTTTATTAATGGATAACCTGATGTTTCTTGGTTGTGTGTGATTATGGCTGGTTTTCTGTGCACCTGTTTATGATTTGGGACCAATGTGGAGTCCGATTTGAGGATGCACAGTTGCCTCATTTTGCGTGCCGTTCTTTCCTTTTTTCTTTTCTTCCTTTTTCTCTCACGAGCCACGCCCTTCCACCCATTCTTCGTCTTCTTCTTTCTCTTCTTCCACCCATGCCACCAGCGACAGAGGCCCGTGCCTCCCCATCTCATTCGACGGGATGGGTGACTGGTGCTAAGCGAGTGGTGGCGGAAATAAGAGAGGGAGGCAGGAGTGGGCAGAGGGAGAGCGCGGTGAGGAAGGAATGGAAGAGAAGAAAGGGAGTAGAGGCACGCGAGCTGGGAGGAGGTGGTGCGAGCTACTCGTGGTGTTCCACTGGCAGAGGAGGTTCAACAGAGTTTGTCGAGGCTTGCTGGAGTGTGGTAAGGGTCGCCAGAGGCCTGAGTCAGGTACGCGATCCTTTCCCCTCCTTCCATTTAGTGTTTTGTTAATAGTAGGTTAATTGCATGAAAATCAAGATAATGCATGAGAAATCGTGGAAAAAATCATGAACTAAATGGAAATGTGATGTATTGCATGAGAATGTAGAGATCATGCGGTTAGGATTCATGTTTGGGGGAAAAATGTGATTTTGGGATTGAAGGCTACAGTAGCCATTCTTGAGCCCTTTCCCCTTGTGATTTTCGTATGAGTTGTGTGGTTGATGATATCATGTATGGTTTGAGGGGTTTTGAAGTAGACTTGAGGGTCTACACCCCATGATTTTATGGAAATTTATGGTATATGTTTGGGGGGTCCGATCGGGACTTCCACTTGGGGTGATTTTTCGTTGCCTGAACAGGGGTGTGCTCTGTCTGCGAAGAATTTGGTATACCGAAAAAATTCGGTATGCCAAAATCCTAGTAGATTAGGCCAGGACCCAGGGTTCGGTAGACCAAAATTCCCCGATTGACCGAAACAAGGTGTTTCGCCATACCGAAAAAATTTCGGTATACCGAAACAGGAAAATTCGGTATGCCGTTTTTGCCCTGAATTTGAAAGGTTAAAATGTAAATTTTAATCAATGTTAAGTGGTTGTAATGGTATGGTGGGTTTACATGAATGTTGTTTGCCCCGTGTAACAAAATGGAGGCATGTGGAACCCCAAACAAATGGATTTGAGTGTGGTTTTGGGCCTTGACCCTATAAATGAATGAAAAAGATGATTTTGTGTGGTTTGGGCATAAGACCCAATTTATGGTTTTAAATGTGGTTTTGATGGTTTGAGTTGGGACCCCAGTGGAGGGTCAAGTGTTGCAAGGAAATAGAGTCCTGCAACAAAAAGAATGGAATGGAAAATGGTTTTTGAAAGTGGAAAGAGTTTTGAATAGAACACTAATAATGTGTTATGAACAAGACTGTGGTTTCTGAGCTTGAGATGGTGTAGGCTGAGCCTGGGCCTTTGAGCCTAGTTGTTCAGGTCATCGTCGGTGTAGGCTTAGCTTGGGTAGTTGTACCTAGTTGTTTGGGTCACCGAGCTCGTAGCGATGTAGGCTGAGCCTGGGCTTTTGAGCCTAGTTGTTCGGGTCACCGACGGTGTAGTCTAAGCCTAGGTCATTGGACCTAGTTGTTCGGGTCACCGACTGGGGCGTCAGACAGAGACGTATCCCCGTGCACTTATGGAAATGAAATTGAGGCCGGTTGGCCGAGGCAGTGACATCCCGCACGGGGAATCTCATCGCGGTAGTGCAGGAAGGTAGGGAAGGATGTCCTCGCCTACTACTTATGTGCCTGGTTACCCCTGATCAAGGTAACAACAGTAAAGAAAAGTGGAAATGAATAAAGAAAGATAAATGTGTTTGGTCAGGATTGGACTTGTGAAATAGTCCTAAAATCCTGAAAAGAAATGATGATGTTTTAACCAATTGCCAGCCAATGTTTATGATTTGGTTTTGTGCCTAATGGGGCATTGTGTTTTAGGCTGGATCTGGTCAGAAATGTGAATTTGAAATGTGTGTTTTGGAAAGAAATCCCAAATATTAAAAAGGGTAATGTTTTGGAAAAATGAATTCCAAAAGGTTTTTGAAAGAAATGTAAAGGAATGTTTTGTAAGAAAAAGTGGTTTTGGAATGAATTTCCAAATGTTTTGAGAAAAGAAAAAGGAAACATGGCTTTTGATAAAGGAAGGATGATTTTCAAAAAGAGAAAAAACCAAGTTTTGAAAAAGGGAGATTTATGGTCTTGCCGAGTTTTTTGTGGTTTGTATATTTTTGGGGCACGTACTGAGTGACTTAGATGTCACTCACGCGTGTTATTTGGTTTTCAAGTGCAGCCGTGTGTAGCCGAGTCCCAGTGCAGGAGTTGGAGCTTCTAGCTGGACGTTGTGATCCTGAAGGTGAGCCTTAGTTACAGTTATATTTGTTCTGTAATTTTGTGTAATTATGCTTGTGATACTGTGATTAAGTAGCGTGTCCGGGATCAAACGTTACAGGGAGGGAGTTGTGTAGATAGAGAAGTGAGGAGGAATTGAGAGAGAGAGAGAGAGAGAGAGAGAGAGAGACTTTGTAGCCAAGAGAGGGAGCACTACTACTGCTGCTATGTGCATTGCTATTAGGATGTTACTGGTTGCTACTGCTGCTGTTATAGTTGTCGTGAGGGAAATCATCTCGTTAAGGTTGCAAAATTTCCACTAAGGTGAGTTGGGGTCAGTTGGGTTTTGAGTTTCTTCCCTTTTTATCTCTCTACACGTGTTTGATTTTGTTCTCTCCATGTGGGCTACTATGTGGGCTCAAGGTGATCTGACTATGCTCATTGGGAGATGGGAGTGATGGAATCTAGAGGTCCGGTGAGGAGGATCACTACAATGTGGTGTGTTGTGTGATTTCTTAGCATGGATGCCAAGTACATGCTACACTAAACTTTTATTAATGCAAATTCGAATTGCCATAGTGTTAGTGCTAGAATGATCTTATTGTGTTAATATTTTATAGCATTTTTTGAAGATTTTAGCTAGCATAAATCATGATTAATCAATAGTTTGTTCTCATGAGTGCACTATTCAAAGAAATCATGTTTGTAGATTTTTTTAATTGATATTTGGATAATTTCATATTGGAATCTTATGATTTTGGTTGCATATGATAGACAATTTAATTATCTTCATTTTGTTGTATGATATGTAGTTTTTAGGTTTGTGGTATTTTTGTGGTGCTTGTAATTTTGTGTGGTGTTTTCGTAATGTTTGCGAGTTGGTATCTTGTGGTATTGTGTGGTGCTTTGGAGTGGTATTTTGTGTGGATATTTTTGTGGTATTATGATCAGATTTTGAAATAAATTTTCAACGACTTTTCCTAAAAGCATTTGGAAAAGTATGCATAAAATTTGTAAAGGTTTTTGGAAAAAATTTTCTGTGCTTTTGAGGGACCAAGCGGTTAAACATCCTAGTCAAGCTTCCAAGGATGGTTGATACCTCTAGATGGTTGTAAGCTATTTGCATAGGCTAAGGATCGAGTGGTTTTGTAATTTCTAGGGACCAAGAGGTCGAAGTATTTGGCCGATGGACCAAGAATGATTAATGCCCATAGATGATTGTGAGCTATTTCGCTTTTGCTTTTCATTTGCATGGCTTTTGCTTTCATTCGCCTGCTTTGCATTTCCTTGCTTGCTGCTTTTACTTGCATTTGCCTATCATTACATGCTTGCTTCTACATGCCTTTTGCTTGCTGAGTATTTTCCGTTACACACTTGCTATGCCATTACACTTGCACATATCATGATACTTGCTTTTTGATGTGATGATTGTTTTCCCTCATCACCATCATGTTAACACGACATGCATACATGCCATGAACATGCTTTTTGCTTGGTGGTTGTTGCTTGCTTGCCATATTTGGATGTTTTCTTCCCTTTTCATTCTTTCCATCTTAGGGAAAGTAGAGGCGTGTTTGCTTTCCCCTACTAGCTTAATCTAAAACCCACAAAAATAAAAGCAATGCTTAGGCAGAACTAGAGAGTTCAACACACACTCTCCCCTATCTAGATAAATAAAACACACAAGTAAAACACACTAAAGCATATCACATGAATGAGCATTCTAGAAGCTTGCATCTTCTCCTCTCTTGTGTCCACCCATAGTCTGAGAAGGGTAGTTTTGGTTCCCTATTTTATGGCTTCAATGTGGGACGTGTAGCATGTTTGTCCCCCTTTGTTTGGGGTCACATTGGTGTTAGTATGGGGTACAGCTCCATGCTATTGTAGGAGTTGGGACAACCAATGCACCATTGTTCATCGCTTGTGCTTTAGCCAGAAAGAGGACAGGACCTTACTCTCTAGCCAAAGTCAATTCCATTACCCATGTGAGAATCCCGAATGGGTAGCCTCTTAGGACATCCATTGTGAGAGAGCACATACTAAGGTATTCATCTACATGTGTGCCATTCATGCCACCTCAAAAACTAGCATCATGTTTTTGCTTAGGATTTAACACCTACTGTTCTTGCTTGTGTCCACTGTAGCTCAGTGTGAGGTCCTTTACTAGGAGTTCGAGTGTCACCATTGTGGGCAGCCTCCCATGGCCCTTCCCCTTCCTTTTCCCGAGCTACTTGTTGCTTTTGATAATAGCCCATCATAGAGCTTGTGTGCCTACTCTTCACCGTAGCCATGTCCGTATCTACTTGTAGTCTACCATGGCCCAATAAACCAATGAGCCTCTTGTTGTTGTTTTGGAGGAGATCCCGAATTCAAGCCCTCCTCTCACTTCTGCTACTTCCCCTTCCCACTATGAGTTCTTCTTCAAGGTGCATGGAGATTCTGTACCTACCTTTTAGGGATAATGGCAAACATTAGCCTATCTAGAGCCTGTCATCGAGTCTACTGCGAGCCATTTTTGTTATAGGGTCCATCCCTATTCATTTCTTGCCTTCTGACCTGTCTTTTGATGTGTCTCCTACCATGCGAGCTTAGCATCTATTGGCCCTAGCCTAGGAGCGACAAGGCATGGCCCTTTCTCTTGATCTTGTTGTCAGTCTTCCTCTCTCAACTCCTGAGGTTCTGGTGCAACCCACTTTAGCTTTATAGGCTCACGTCACTACACTTCCACCCTTACCATCGCCCCAACTCTTCATTGCTCCAACAATGAGGACGTTATCTCTGCCTCTCGCACCATCACAACATCTTTCATAGCATGCAACTTCCTCCTTTGGTGGCCAACCTTTTGGATTGACAAGAGTGCAACACCACTTGAGCTCGTTGCTTGGAGCCATATCAGTGCCACAACTGCTACTCCTTTAATTTGCACCTTACAATGCACAACATAATATCTATTCATCTGCTCTACATCAGATTCAAGAAACTGCATGCATTCCACCACTAGACACTACACCTTTGCACAGGTATGCTAGCCCTCATGCTTCGACACTAAGTGGCATGAGGGTGGATTTGTAGGAGTGCACACATGTGACCTATATAGTATATGTGGGACCCTCCCTAGCTGCACTTTTCTCATCAGCAACAACTTCAAACCCCTCCTTATTAGGATGGGTGATCTTGAGAAAGCACTTCACTAGGTGCAAGGTAGGAACCACCAGCCCTACCAATTCTAGGGCCTCTACTACTTTCTAAAGGCAACACTCTATGGATGGTTGATTAGGGGGTGTTGATGACATCGTCGGTGTTACCATGTATGTCGACGTCCCTTGTTGTGATTGCCACTTGGTAATTGGAAGAGACCGGTTGACAAGGTGCTATTAGGGGATGTGGTTGTGGTGGATGTGAGTTCTCGGTGCACTAGGTCAATAGTAGGATGTTGCCCAGCAACTTCCTCGTGTTATGTAGCATCCTTGTTTCCTTTAAAACAAACAAAAGTAGATCTAGGTTAGTCTAAGTGTAGTAAATAATACCAAAATAAAACCACAAATAACATGGATAAACGAAACAAAATACTAAGGGTGGTTCCCCTCATGTATATGCCATAAGTCAATCTAGGAATGTAATAATATGAAGAAAAAAAGTAGTTTGGAAGCAATACTCCCTTCACCCTAGTACTCGTAGCGTGGGGTTGAGCATACGAAGGCATGGACCGAGCTCCGGAGGTGTGTTTAAACTTTAGAGGGATATAATCTCTTATGGATCTAGGTCTTCATGCAAGATTCTAACAAAGTGGGGCTATGGTTCAGGGATCTCTCAAGGTTTCTCTCCCTTTCTTAGGATCTCTCCGTAGGGTTTCTAAGTGCTTCCTTGGATTTTCTAAATTGCCTCCTAGGGTTTCGAAATTGCCTTCCATTATGCACTTGACCTAGGTGTCAATTTATAGACTTTTGGAGGTTAGATCTTGTCAAAGATGACTGGAAGATCCAAGGGCTAGGATTAAACTATCTACAAATAGAAAAATATGATATGTGTGCTCATCACTTATGGGACAGGCAATGGAAAACTTGGAGGAAGGCCACTTCGTGCTTAGTTGAGGTATGAATCAGGTCCCATATGGAGATGTCAACTTTGACCTTCTTCAGCTAAGTGATAATGTCGACTATGGGCTTGCTGGTGGTTGTGGTGGTCGATTTGGGTGGGGCCACCTCGATGATAGGTTTAGGAGTGTGGTTTTTTGGCTGTGGTTGGATGGGTGTTGGTCGTTTAGGCTTAGGTGCTGGAACTGGGGCCGAGTACACCCTTTCCAATTAAGTGACCTCCACACAGATTTTTGTGATGTAGTCATAGAGCACGTGGTGAGTATCTCAGGTCAAGTTATTGACCACGGATGCACCAACAACCAATTCCAACTAAGTTGTAGGCAGGCTTCCTGTGGGGTATGCTAGCAAAGGTGCTAATTGGGCTAGCTCTGGCTTGCTTCAAGCTAACAAGTAGATTGGGGTGGTGGTAGAAGACTGCATGGTGGGATGTGTTGTTGTGCACTCTGACTTGGCAGTGGGCTGGATCATATTTATTGTAGAACTTGAGCCTTCAAGAAATGGACAGTGCAAGTGATGAGGAAATGATACTGAGAGATCACAAATAAGAGCAGAGGGTTTAACACATACGTGTCAGAACCGATAGAAAGGATAGAGTGAATTCCTGAGGTCCCTGGTGCTCTCGAATTAGCATGCTTGGGTAGGGGCAGGCTGACGATACTAGGGTGTGCTGGTGCTGGAGTTGATGCTGGTGTGAGTGTAGACTTTGCCTCTTATGTATTGATGACAATGACCTTGCAGTCGATCAAATCCTAAATAGCATTCCGTAGAGTGAAACAGTTGTCTATCAAATATCCCGCGACATGATGGAAACTGTAGAATAGACTCCCTTTATACCATCTCGAGAGAGGATTCGACGATGGCCAAATCTCTAGAAACTTCAAGAGCGACTGTACCTTGGGAAAGATGATGTTGAGGGATTTGATCAGAGGAGTGTACTCCTGCTTTGGGCGTTGAGGTTGTCCTTATCCTTGATACGATCCTTACCTTATCATTGTGATGGGGTACATGGCTCGACGATGGTGGTGATGTGGGAAGTGTGTGGTGTTCTACGTGCTAGTGCATAGACAATTTGATGCTGAGCTGGTGGGCTCACTACACTAGTAGGTGTAGCAAGGGATTCGATATATGCAACTGCGGTCTTGTGGGGATCCCTCCTCTTATTGAAGTTGTTGTTGGTGCCATTGTTGTTGTTGCTATTGTTGCTGATGCCGACATTATGGCTGGTGGTGGTGGCTTGTTTGACGAATGCGGTGAGTGAAAGACAGTTGCTAGTACACAACGAACTCTCCACATGAGCACTTGCTCGGATCAAGGATGCAAATGTATTGATGGGCTGGATGCTTAGCAGAGCCCCGATGGCTAGCTATGCTCCATAGATGACCATCTCAATAGACTCCTTGTTAGAGGACCATGCAAGAGCATGCCAGCACCCAACATACTCCCTAAATTACTCGTGGGCCTTCTGCTTAGTGGCGGTCAAGTCCTCATGCTTAAGGATTAGGTCGAGGTTGAAAGAGTACTACTCCAAGAATGCTTGGCTGAGGTCATTCCAAGTCTTAATCGATGCCATGTCTAAGGAAGTGGACCACTTCAAGTAGGACCGATAAGGCTTTTTTGGAACAAACGGATCAAGAGTCTCTCATCAGCTTATGGATATGCGAGATCCCCACAGTACACTCTCAGATGCGAAATTGGGCAACCCTTACCATTATATTTCTAAAATTCTAGTACTTGGAAGTTTGGTGGAAGAGTTGCCTCTAAAAAATTGTAGAGGTCCAAAAACTGGTAGGACTGGTGGTCACTACTTTATACTTGTCGAAGTGCTCTTTCCAAATGGTCATCTTGGTCACAAGAACGTCTATGGTTGCTATTGGCAAAGTCAGTGTAGTAGGGGTGATTCCCATGTATGCCATTTGGGTTGCACCTAGGTGCTCCTCTAGATCCACCATAGTGCCACCTAGTGCTGTAGCATGATAGCCGACATACCCAAGATATGGTGTAAAGTGTTATGTCATGTATGCTGGGGTCTGTAACGAATGTAAGGGAGAAGGGGAGGCAATATGCAATGCAGAGTGGGGTGCAATGTGTGGAAGCGATAGCTACTACACTGGAACTAGTACAGGAAGTGAGCTACGAGGGTGCTGTGCTCCTACCAAACTGAAGGACTAGCCACCAGGTGTAGGAATAGGATGCTGTGCTGTGGGTGGTGATGGTGTACTAGGTAGTGTCGACACCCCCATCATCAAAGCAACAAGGAGTTAGGGCGACGGCCAAGGTGGTGATGTAGTGGGGGTAGCCTGAATTGTAGAAACGAGCTGTAGTGGGACCTCAAGAATAGAAGGCACAGAGGGAGTTAAAGCAGGATCCAAAGAGAAGGTCATGCTTTGTAGCTTCTGGGCGAGAGCCAACAAATGCTACGCCTACATGAGAGATGAGCTATCAGTAGTAGTATCGAGAGTCGAGAGAGAAAGTGAGATTAATGTCAAAGGGGGTTGGAGACTAGACATTCCAGAGACAACAAGACCTACCGAGGAGGTTGTCACAACTGGGTGGGTGGTAAAGGTGAAAGAGCCCAAAAGAGGGACAAACATTGATGCCTCTGGGGCCTGTGTTGTAGTCACCATGACAGACTCGATTATAGGCTCCAGACTGACTAAGGTCTGCTAGGGTTCAAAAGTAGTAGGCAGAGAAACCCCAAATACCTAGAACTGGTACATGGGAGGAGTGGAAGGTGCAACCAACATCACAAAGGAAGAAGGGACCCAAGTTGGGATCCCCTCTGAAACAAAAAAGAAAGAAGGCTCACCAACATGTTGGGCCATCACAGTTTGTGAGCTGGCACGGTTGGGGCTGCGATAGTAAGGGGGAATATGGACTCTATGACAAGCTATTGTCGGAGGCGATGGGTAGCTTGGGAAAGGGTGCTGAGGCGACTATACCAAAGGAGAAGTTAGAGAAAGGGGGTCTCTAGCTTTGGCAAAGGGAGTCGCTCGCAAACTTGTACAAACGAAGTAGGGGTTAGAACCCAAGACACAGAACAAAATGCTATGTTTATTATGGTGGCATGAGTGACACACATACACATGAATGCATCTATTATGCTCTCTCTTACCTACTTTGTGTGTCCTATGGGGCTGCCTACTCCAGATTTCTCTCATGGGTAGACGAGTCTCCGACACAAGTTAGAAAGTTGGTTCCCACTTTTAATCTTAGCCAAAGCTCAGGCTACAAGTGAGTGGTGCGTTAGGAGCCTCGATCTTGCCAAAGCATTGGTTGTACCCTCTACTAACACTGACACAACCCCAGACATGGAGGAACAGATTAACATCCTATCCTACGCCAATAGCAATAGAATGACAGACCAAGATTGTCCTTCGCAATTGTAGGTGGACACAGAGGAGTGAGAATGCATGCACCTATATGCTCCAATCATGCAAATATGATTAATGTTTTGTAGTTGCATTTTTATTAAGCTGGAATGGGAACAAAAAATAATATTCTCTCTAGTTTTGTCTAAGTGTTTTCTTCCACTTGCAATTTTTTTTTTAAAGATTAACTGGGAATGGGAGGCAAACAAATCTCTAATTTTCCTAGATTAAAGCAAAAATGGGAAGAAAACAGGCAAACATCGCTTGCATACACCATACACCAATCAAAAGGCTTGTTCATGGCATGTGCAGGTGTTGTGAGTCATGCTTGTGGATGTATAAACAAACATCAAATCAAAAGGCATGATATCATGGCATGTGCAAGTGAAGTGACATAGCATATTTGTAACATAAACAACTACAAAGCAAAAGGCATGCAAGGACATCAAGTGAGGCAAACATAGGCAAACAAAGACATATATACAAAAATGACACAAGCGAGGAAAAGCTAAAACGAAAGCCGAAGTCGCATATCCCCAATAGAGTCTCTAGTTTTTGTGACCATACTGGCAAACAGGGACCCACGAACCTGCTATGAAAACCAAACTTGCAAACTGATAGGGTCACGATGAAGGTGGTGAATCCAAGGAGGAATGCATCAACTTGAAAATACCAAGGAAAAGGGGAAAAGGGGAAAAGCAAAGGATAAGGAAAACACAAAGTCACTACCAAGTCTATTCAATTCAGAAGACGAGGAAAACTAAGAAATTTAATCAATAAAAATAGAGTGGGAATGCAAGAGAGAATCCATGCCAATGGATGTAACACATGAGTCAATGTGAGCCAAAGAAAGGATAAGGACTCCTGTTATGCATGGAGAAGTGGTTAGGCACCCCCATGTGCCTGATCACCTGGTCTTTCTTGGCTTTCTCACTCACATGTGAGGCTATGTATGCATTTGGATGCCATTATACGTTTGCCATTTAAGCATGATGATGCAAGAATAAAAAGGAGTAAGGGAAATAAACATGTAATGTAAACACACAAATCAGAGCAATGGACAATGATGGATTAAGGAATCACAAGTGGGAATTAGATCAGATTATGTAGCCAAGAGAGTGGGCTCAGTCAGGATGGGCTAAAGGTTTGGAAAATCCATGCGATCCTACTACGTAGGCCATTCGCAGTCCAACAATAAGCACCAAACATTAGACTTTTCATCGTCCCAAAAGGAATAAAAAACCCAAAACTTACAACCAAGCATGGGAGCAAGTAAAGTAAACAATCAGGAAGGAACACGAACCAATCAATACGTGAAGCTAAATGCAAACAACAAGTACAATGTTGGGCTCACTCTAGCTTGGCACTAGCTCTAGACAATCTGTGTAGGCCTTCCACGTAGATCTACCACAGTGCAGGAATGGACTCCAGATGATAGACTTCTCATCGCCCCAAAATAAAATCACAAAACCCAACACAAGACTCGAATGCAAGATCAAGCAGAGCACACTCATAGCAAGAGAAACAAACCAAACATTATCAAAACCAAAGGCAATGCATCAGAAAAGCATCATCTAACTCGACCCGTTGGTGCTTTGGTCCAAGCGAACAGCATGACTTGTACGTGGTATCAATCCAAGGCGCAAAAATAATCTCTAGACCATGGACTTTCATTGTCTTCCTCTGGCAACAGAGGTCAATGTAAATCAATCTGACAATCCATGAAATAATGCTTGAACATCCAAGAAGCGATGAGTCCAAGCAAGAGGTTCCAGAAGTAGTTGTGGCATTCCTCTAACCTAAAGATGCCATCGCTGCACGTAGTCCCATGTCTTGGGCTTGGTTGAAGTTTGCAAGGGACATAGGGCATAGGTGATGGCTTGGGAACTAAAGGAGGTGTTGGAGGAGTACCTTGGAGGCTTCGAAATGGAACAACAATGTATGGACCGCCCCACTCTCCTCATTGGGTTTGGTTGGCTGCATTTGACTCTGGTTGGCCATGAATAGGGCCAAGAGTCCAAACTCAGCATGGAGTCCTTGAGAAGGATGGAGGATGAGAAGAATGCCTTGGAACAACCCCAACCATGTGTTCAAAGGCCATTGTCCTCACACAAGTCATGGCCGTCAGCCGACGGGATGCAATGCGGAAAATGGCAAGCAAATAACTCAAGCAAGAAGTAAAGGCATACAAGACAATGTAGGAAAGTGAATGAGTAAGTGAGGGTGCTTGTCACCTATCGTGTGCTACCGATGGTTGTCTTGACTCATTTGAGTGGGTTGCTCCTATGGCTTGCTTAAGCTTGATGGTCGACGACAAGGCAGTGGTCGTTGGGGTAAAGTCGTAAAGGACAAAAGCTCGTTGTTCTTTGGTGGAAGTCTAGGTGTTATAGGTTGGTTGGGAGAAGGTTTGTGGAGGTGGTGGAAATGGCTGAATAGGGGGGTGTATAGATGGTCCGACAAGGGTTTGGAGGTGGATGAACAAAGGTCAACGGTGGTTCTGGAAGGGAGATGAAGGTGTGGAGAGCAAGGACAAGCAGGGAGTGAGAGAGAGCGATCAATGGCCAAAGGTATCTCTTGTCAAAGGTGGAAACCATTTTTATGGGTGGTTGTTCGCTGTTTGAATAGCCACAGTGGATTTTCATCTGCTTCGATCCTTTGGCTTGGATTTAATCAAGAGGACATGGTTGAGATTCAATTTGGCATGGGGGTTTTATACGTAGATCTGTGCAAGCCAATGAGAGGCAGGGATCCGGTGCTCCATTGGTGAAAGGACGATCCAATCCTTAGCCTATCTTACTAATCCAAGGCATCCACGTACCACACCCGTGCGACACCTCCACGCAATCAAGCCACGATTGTCCTAAGATAGACACTTTGCAAGGATTTCAGCTCCATCCCACTATCCATCTGGGACACAAATGGGCTTAAGGGCTTAGGGTTTATGTGGGTCTTGGTTAGGTTTGGGATTTCAGGAATGTAAATGGGCTTAAATAAGGTGTTTGGGTGGAAATGGTGGTGTGTCGATCGACCATTCAAAGCATTCTCCGTCGAAGAAGCTGGCTACCAACTGACTATAAAAATTAAGGTGTCTACAATAGGTGACCCATCATCAGAATTCTCCAACGACACTTGAGGCCAATCCTCCATAGCGACCCGTCCAGTTCAGACAATCCCTATCTAAGCTCCACCATCCTCAACCCATCGACAACTAGAGCATGTGAGAGAGCCATTCTCCGTGTCGTCGATTGAGCCCAAAGCCAGATGCCGGCGAGCACCATCAAACCTGAGCAGCTCCAGCCTACGATCGAGACAATTCACGATTATCTTCCATAGGTAAGCCTTCTGAGTAATTTCTTTAGTTCCCTTACTACCTAAGCTTGGCCCACCTATGTTTTCTTCTTTTGGATTTACCACCATTCATCGTTGGATTTCCATTTCTTCTCTAACGAGCATCACTACATCGACAACACACCTATGGTTTTGAGTGAGGCTTCGGTTGCTGAGCTCGAATCTTGCTCGTTGCCACATTCTCGTCCACCCCTGATAATGAGAGCACATCATTTCTCAACCCTCAGGCTGGCCGGTCATCCCACCGATGATGGACCGACAATGATCTTACTTAGATAGGTGTGATGAGCCATGTTTTATTTTCCTTCGACATGCATTACATTCATGCTTCATCCTTGGACCACCTTCCTCCTCCATCACCTCGACGATCCAAAATGGAGCTTGTCGACCTCTGTCATGGCCAAAGAGCTCATCCCAACTTGAACTCTAGTGGGCTAGGTGGGTGGAAAGATCCAGAGGACCATTACATGATTTAATTGCTTCATCGAGTTCCTATCATCATACTCTTGATTATTGGATGTTGCATCGATTTGTTTTGTTGTTTTATCAATCTCAATTGGGCGATGAAGTTCATCGTCAATGAACTGTAAAAAGTTAGGTGCAATTTGCTAGTGGATCATATTAGCGCACAACCTGAGCAGATGGAACTAGCACAACATTCCAGTGTGAATATGTGACATGACTTACTAGAGATTCACATAGTTTATAAAGTACTTGTTGATCATCCTATTTGATTCTTATTCAACTTTCTTGCATCCATATTGTTTCCAAAGCATGTTTTATTGCATTCCAACATGACATCTTGTATCTTGCCTTAAGGCACACATTATTTTGGCATCCCTTGCCTACATTGGCAATTTTGCAAGCAAGTTAAAACAAGAAAGACCAATTTCTAAGTGTGTGGGGGTACCTAACACCTTCCCCATGCATAACAAGAGTCATTACCTTTTCTCTAGTATGCAATGATCAAAATAATACATCCATTGGCATGGATGCTCATATTTTGCATATGTTTCCTCGTTTTTATCACATTCTTACTTTTCTTCAGTTTTCCTCATCTTCTGATTCCAATAGACTATGTGGTGACTTTGTTTTTTTCCTTATTTGTTCTTTGTTGATTTTTCGGTGTTTTTGAGTCAAGTATCCTTCCTTAGATTCACCATCTTCGCCGTGATCTTATCAGGATTCTCGTGTGCTCCCTCGCATGAAGGGTCAATTCTAGCTTGGTCACAAGAGTTGGCGAATCCACTGGAAATATTAGACTCTGGCTTTTGTTTGGTTTCTCGCTTGTCTTGGTTTTTGGTTTGCTTGTTTGTGTGCCTTGATTTAGCCTTGCTTGCTACTTTAGCATGATTTTGTGTTTTTTTTGTAATACATGACTTATGATTGGTGGGTGTTTCTTTTGCACACTTATTCATGCCACCACACATGTACATTACATGATATTTGCCTTTTAATGTGATGAATGTTTTTTCTTTCACCATCATCATAGCACGACACAACCACATGCCATGGTCATGCCTTTTGCTTGTTGTATTCTTACTTGTGTGTCCATTGTTTGTTTTCTTTTGTGTCTCTTACCATCCTAGGAGAGTAGAGATCTGATTGTCTCCTCCTAGTTTAAACTAAAAGATACAAACATAGAAACTAATGATAAGGTAAAACTAGAGACAAATCCGTACTTTTCCCCTGATTTAATAACATGCAAGTAAAAGACACAAAGCATACTTGCATGATTGATCGTATAGGTCTATGCATCTTCTCCTTTCCAGAGTCTACCCTTTAGTCTGAGAAGGGCAATTCTGGTAACCCATTCTATGGTTTTTGTGTGGGATGTGTTGCTAGTTTGTCCCCTTTTATTTGGCATCGTGTTGGTGTTAGTAGAGGGTACAGCTCCTTGCTAGTGAAGGAGATGAGGCCCCAAATGCACCACCTGTTTGTTGCCTGTGCTTTGGCTAGGATTTAGGATGGGGACCTGCACTTTCTACCTCGAGTAGAAGACCTAGAAGCCCTATGAGAATCCGAAGTAGCTAGCCATTTAGGACACATTTTGATGGTGAGAGAGCACATCTTAGTCGCATTCATATGCATGCGTGCTATTCATGCCTCCTTAATAACATCTACATTGTGTCTTTGCTTGTTGTCATTTGAGTTCTAACACCCGTTCTGTTGTCTCTTTTCTTACACTTTGCATGAGTTCCTTAGCCAGAGCTTGTGTTCCTTTAGCTAATTCCCCATCTACAACACTTTCTCGACCATCTTTTCGCCAAGTTATTCATCATTTCCGACGATAGCTCATTGTAGACATTGTCCTCCTTCCTATTGTCATAGTCCTATTTGCACTCACTCTTGGACCGCCATGGCCCAACATGTTAGTGAGTTTCTTTCCTCTATTGCTCGGGACGACATTTCTATTTCAGTCCCTCCTTCCATTGTGTTGTCTTTAGTTATTTCCTCCACTTTGCTCCATGACAACTGCTTCACGTTGGATGGAGTCTACTATCCTTCGATTTTAGGATACTAGTAGACCATGATCGTTCTAGAGCCTATCATCGAGTCTTTTACGGTGACTGCCATGCAGACCCTGGAGATACCAGTCTCCTATCCTCTTCAGGGCTCAGTCTCTTCTAGTTTCCTACCTACTGCGACAATTTCCTTGGTGGGTTCCTTTCTTGCTGGAAAGTTCGATTTTCAGCTTGCCTTTTCATCGATTCCACTTTTGATTCCAACCCTCGATACTACTACAGATGAGTCTTCAACAAGGCAGGCCTAGCATCTCCTAGCCCTTGCTAGAAGTTGAAGGGCATGGCCATCTCTTTAGATCCTGCTTTGCTTTCATCTGTTAATCCTATTCTTGAAGTTCCTGCACAACCTAATCCTATGTTTTAGGCTGCACCCATCACACCACCATCTCTACCTCCTATTCCACCACAACATCAGTCACAGCATGTAACTCCCACTTTTGGTGGCCAACCTTTTGGACTGGTTGGAGCACAACACAACATTTGTTCATTGTCTAGGGTTGTACTAGTGCAACAACTGCTGCTCCCACACTCAGTACCACTCATTGCACAACATACCCCATATCCCTTATCCGTGCATCAGACACAGGTTCCTTCATACATGACACAACACCATACACCAATGCATTGGTATGCCAACCATCCCATCATTACACCAGGTGTGAGATGGTGGATCTGGAGGAGCATCTTGGTGCGACCCACATGGCATACGTCGAACCCACCCCAGCTGCACCTTCTTCAATAGCAACAACCTCGGATGCTGTTCTCACCAGGATGAGTGATCTGGAAAGAGTACTACATGTAGTGCAAGGCAGGGCCCGCTAGACTTACCACTTCCAAGACATCTACTACTTCCAAGAGGCTACTCTCCCACCAAATTTCCACATCCTAGACTTTGAAAAGTACAAAGGTAAAGGCTGCCCCATTTCTTATCTAATGGCGTATTGTAGAGACCTTGCTCAGCTTCAGGCTGATGAAAGGTTACTCATCTGCTTATTCTAGAAGAGTCTTATGGGTCCTACCTTAAAGTAGTCTACCTCTTTGGACATGGCCATGATCAAGACTTAGAATGACCTCAGTCAGGCATTCTTAGAGCAGTACTCTTTTAATCTAGACATGGTCCCAAAGCACGAGGATCGAACTGCCACCAAGCAGAAGTCCCAGAAGCTATTTGGGGAGTATGTCAGGTACTACTGTGCATCAGCTTCGTAGGTATGCGATAGACTCTCTAACGACATGTAACACCCATAAATTTATTTTGTAATTATTTACATTTTCAATGAATTTGTTACTGGGCGAGTGTTACTATTCCTGATGCCTGTTGTGTGAATTTGTGGTTTTGGGCTTGGGCCTCGTGGGGTGGCTTTTTTCTAGGTGTTCTTGTGCTTGTCCCCACGTGGTTGGCACTGTACGTGGTTGACACTGTGTGTGTGGCACTATGCTTGTGGGTCTACGTGTGGGTCCTGGTGTGGGTCTGTTGGTGGGGCGAGTGGTTGGCTCGTGATGGGTTTGGTAGGGTAGGCAGATGAGGGCATGGTTGACTAGTTGGTTCCTCGTGGTCATCTGCCCATTTTGCTTTATAAGCACCAACCACACACGAACCTCCACCAACCTTCTCCCTTCTCCCTTCTCCTCTCCTTCCTCCAGATGCCAGTGCCTCTTCTCGCTCCTCTTTCTCCTGAAACGACACACCCTCTTCCTCCACCTGCCACTCACTTCCCCTCCCTCTCACCCTCACTCCCATCCCTTGCCATCTCTCCCTCTCCCACCATCTCCCCTACTCCCTCTTTCTTTAGTGTGCCCGAGGGTTGGCGGCAACATGCGGCAGTGTGCGGTAGTGCATGGAACTCTGGTGAGGTGTCCTTGAGGTTGTGAAGTTACTGTGGATGCCTGGAGTCGTCAGTGGTTGGCTGGAGTTGGCACAATTCATCGGAGGTCATGTTTTTAGGTACGCACCTCATCTCGTGCCGTAGAGAGCATGAAAATTGTAGAAAATGGTAGGAATGCATGAAATCTAGGTAAATTTACATTCCTAGAATTTATTGTGAATTTATGGAGATTTATGATAGTATTTGTGGCCATTAATGGCGTTGTGTGGTTTTGGATCATTTACGACCCCTATGGCTTCTTGAATTTATCTCCTCGCATGGTGAAAGGATTTTGGTTTTGCTTTTGTGGATTTGGAGTAGACTCAAGGGTCTACAACATGTATTTTATGTGGATTTTAGCGTAGCTGTTTGGTAGGTCCATCTCTCACTAAGAGTTAGGAGAAGAGCTGGAGAATAGGTTTGGGCCATTTTCTGGTTTTGCAGAAAAGGGCATACCAAATCATTTTCGATATGTCATTTTTCTGTTAGTTTTGGTCATTTGGTTGAAATTTGGCTGACTGAATTCCTTTAGTCTACCATTTTGGGCCATGAGTGTTGACTATTTTGGTTGAATGTCAAACCTAAACCTGAAAATAAACTAGAACCAAAACCAAATGTAAACCAAAAATCAACGAAAAACAAAAGTGAACCTAAAAGAATAAAATGAAACCTAAACCTAAAAAGATAAATAACCTAAAAATAGAGCTAAACCCATCAAACCTAAAAGAATAAATAAAAATAAAACCCAAACCTAAAAAAATAATAATAATAAAATAAAATAAGACAAACCTAAGCATAAACCTAAAAAAATAAAATAAAATAAACTAAGACCAAACTTAAACCAAACCTAAAATAATAAAATAAAATAAAATAAACTAAGACACACCTAAGCATAAGCCTAAAAAATAAAATAAAATGAATTAAGACCAAACTTAAATCAAACCTAAAATAATAAAATAAATAAAAATAAACTAAGATAAACCTAAGCATAAACCTAAAAAATGAAATAAAAGAAACTAAGACCAAACTTAAACCAAACCTAAGAAAATAAAAAAAAATAAAACCCAACCACCATCATGCCTAAGCAAATAAAATCTACATCGAATAAAAAAAAAAT
This sequence comes from Posidonia australis, assembly GCA_024699735.1. Lineage (NCBI taxonomy): Eukaryota > Viridiplantae > Streptophyta > Magnoliopsida > Alismatales > Posidoniaceae > Posidonia > Posidonia australis. The sequence goes on from JAMKQA010024133.1 coordinate 27,161, forward strand.
CTAAACCAAACCTAAAAGTAAAAAATAAATAAACACATACCCAAAACAATAAACCGTAATAAACCCAAATATAATCCACATCATAAGCCCAACCCAAATCCTATCCTTTTAAACACAAGCCCATACCATAAGTCCAATTTAAACCTTAAACCCATGCAAACCTATCCAAAACCCTAATGTCAATCCCCACCACTCATTTAAACCTAAACACATCCTATGTCCCACAATAAAACCCTAACCCTTTTTAAGCCACCCACGTAAGAGGAGAATAGAGGTAGAAGAAAACCCTAGCAAGAGGAGTAATGGGGAGGAGAATCCAGCAAAATGCCGAAACCATCAACGAAACCATAAGGAGAGAAGAGAGGAAGAAGAGAGAGACCCTTGGAACACTAGAACATCAACCCTCCTTCTTCATCCATGCCCGAGCACTCCCAACCACTACACCATCTGTCACTTTGACAGCCATTCTCCATGTCCCCTGTGAACCCGTAACACAGCCAGATCATCGAGCCACTATAACTGCTAGGGATAGCCCCCCCTCATCCACGCGATGTAGGTAGCTACTCTTGCATATCTGTGTGTTTTGATTCATTTTTTTTTCTTTTTGCGTTATTTTCCCTCCTGCATGCATGCTACGATGATGGGTTCTCGTCAATCGTACGAGGTGGCCTTCAGCCGTGAGCATCAGGACCATCCTTCTTCTCTTCCTCCTGTCTTTTGTGACCGAGAAACCATAGTCATGCCCTCCTCACTCCAACCGAAAGTCACGTCACCCAATATCACCGTCCCCCCTGGTTGTCCATCCATGAACCCAAATGACAGCCCCTCTCTGCACAACCCCACATGCGACGGAAGCTCCACTCTGTAATCTTGTAACCCATTAGCCCTCCTCCTCCATCAAAGCCTAGTTCCTAGTTGCTTCAAAGACCCAACACCCTCATAGCCATCCACCACCTCTTAGGCCATCCCGTAAACCACGACAACCATCCTTGATGCCCAAACCGTTATTAGGCCATACACCCGCCAGCCTTTAACGGTCACCGTTACATACTGATAGCGATTGACTACTTCACAAAGTAGGTAGAAGCAGCCTCTTACAAGACCGTCACCCTACAGTGACCAAGAAGTTCGTTAAAAACAACATAATAGCACGGTACAGGGTCCCACATGCCATCATCTCCGACAATGGAAAGAACTTTATTACTAAAAGGATCGAAGACTATCTACAGAGCTTTAAGATCAAGCATCATAGGTCTTCCCCATACCGGCCACAGATTAATGGTGTAGTCGTGTCCGTAAATAAAAACCTCACCAAGATCTTGAAAAATATGGCAATGACTCGCAAAGATTGGCATAAGAAGCTCCCCTACGCACTGTGGGCATATAGAACGTCAGTCTGAACTTCCATAGGAGCAACACCATACTCATTAGTGTACGGGATGGAGGCAGTTCTCCTTATCAAGGTAAAGTTCGCATCGCTGAGAATCCTTAATGAAGATGAACTCAAGGAAGGAGATTGGGCAGAAGAACGCTATGTCCAGCTGAACCTCATAGATGAGCACAAACTACAAACCATTCACCACGCTCAATGCTACCTGAGGAGAATGGCGAGGTTCTACCAAAAGATGGTTTGGCCTAGGAGCTTTGTACCAGGCAACCTAGTACTGCGAGCAATTCATCTCCCTAACGCCTATGGAAAGTTTAGGCCCAACTAGTGTGGTCCATATGTCATCAAGAGAATCTACTCTAGGGGTGTAGCAATCCTATAGGACATGGACCACGCAAAGTAATTGGAGCCAGTCAATGCGTGCTACCTGCAGAAATACTACCAATGATTGGGAACTATATCCTTGGCTTGCAAAGTAGTCATCCACCATCATTGCACGCATCACCATGCACTCTGCATAACTACACTCTCCTCCTAACATTCACACATTCTATACTACATTCACACCCATGTTTTTTTTTTTGCACTTGTCTTTTGCATTAAAATAAATAAACACATGCATAACCATAAGCATAAGCATCTCTAGCATCAACATAATCATTGCCTAATGATGAAAACCATGGAAAGCTAGCTTGCCTAGGAAGGGGTTGTTCTCCTTAGTCAACTCTACTCAAGTTTCCTACACGAGTGAGGGAGCCACCATCCATCGGGAACAGTGCAAAGTACCCAAGCCCTCTAAAGGACCGACACCTCTAGAGGGAAATAAAATGTTAGGGTGAGTGCGAGAGGGTGAGCAAAAGATATACATATACATAAGGACATAAAAAGAAATTTGAAGGCATAAGACGCAAAAATAAGCTAGCCCTAAGGGAGAGGCCAGTAGAGTAGCTCTACCCCTGCCACCTACTTTAGGGAGGAGTTGCATTACGTATCTAGAGAGCCCTCACAGCTAAAAGGGACTAGCCACCCCTTCTCCTCAAAATCAAGTAGCCTCAACCACTACCTAGATACCCATTACCCCCAAGCAAATGGTAGAACGAGCCTACAAGCCTATGAGGGAGTAAAAGAAAAGAGCATTCAGCTCTCCTATTTCTTTGTTGACCAGGCAAGTCCGATAACTTATCAGCTTTCCCATTTCTTTGTCGACCTGACAAGTCTAATAACTTGTCAGCTCTTCCATTTCTTTGTCGGCCCAACAAGTCCGATAAATTGTCAGTTCTCTTATTTCTTTGTCAGCCTGGCAAGTCCAATAACTTGTCAGCTCTCCTATTTCTTTGTCAGCTTGGTAAGTCTATTAACTTGTCAGCTCTCCCATTTCTTTGTCAGCCTAACAAGTTTGATAACTTGTTAGCTTTCCTATTATTTTGTTGGCCTAGTAAGTCTGATAACTTGTAAACTCTCCTATTTCTTTATCGGCTTGACAAGTCCGACAACTTGTCAGCTCTCCCATTTCTTTGTCAGTACGGTAAGTTCGATAAATTGTCTGCTCTTCCATTTCTTTGTTGTCATGAGAAGTCCAATAACTTGTCAGCTCTTCCATTTCCTTGTCTGCCCGGCAAGTTCGATAACTTGTCAGCTCTCCCATTTCTTTGTCGACCTGGTAAGTCCGATAACTTGTCAGCTCTTCCATTTCTTTGTTGGCCAGCAAGACCGATAACTTGTCAGCTCTCTCCTATCTTTGTCGACTCGATAAGTTCGATAACTTGTCAACTCTCCCATTTCATTGTCGGCCCGGCATGTCTGATAACTTGTCAACCCTCCCATTTCTTTGTCAACCCGATAAGTCCAATAACTTGTTAGCTCTCCCCTTTCTTTGTCCTAAGATGCATGCTATGGATTAGGTCCTAAGATGCGTGGATACAAGGTGGTGGAATGAATGAGGCGGGTTGTGCCAGAGCTCAGCTCGACAGCTTCTTTTGTCCCTTGCTGAACAGCACATGTCGCATGCGCAACCACGACACGCCCACAGGAGACAGAATAGAGCCATGAGCCTTGCCGTCTTGCAGACCCACATGCGATGATGCAAAATGCTTATATAATGCATGGGAAGCTGGAGGGGAGGTCGAGGAACATTCCTATATGCTTGGATGCATGGATGACCTAGTGGATGTTTCCCCCCACTTACGTCGCTAGAGATGGGTTCCGATGTCGCCGAAGATGGAGAAGTTGACGAAAATGGCTGGAATGCATGGTGAAATGAGATGCAATCATGCAAGGGATGACATGATAGAGATGTTGGATGAAAAACAAGGAAGAAAACAAGCTGGTATGGAAAGGGAGGTGGTTACCTACGAGTGGTGGGTTGTCCTCTCCAGCTGCAGCGTTTCTCCGGTGACTGGAGTGCGACGGTTGCGGAGGCAGGTCCGAAGGGCTGAGGAGGTGTCTGGTGGAAGGTTTGGTGGTGTGATGTGGGTGCTGGTGTTGTGTTGGTGGTGATGGACGGAAATGGGTGTTCCGGTGGTGGTTGTTGCTCGAGGATGGCCGGAGATGATGATCTTGATAGACTCCTCATTAGAGGGTCTATCTTTGATTTGGGAGGCTAGTGTTCGCCAGGGACCAATGTACTCCCCAAATGGTTCATGAGGTCTCTACTTGATTGTGACCAAATCCTCGAGTTTTGGGATCGAGTCGAGGTTGAAGGAATACTGTTCCAGGAACGCCCAGCTAAGGTCATCCCAAGTTTGGAAAGCGGTTGTGTCCAACGAAGTGAACCACTTAAGGGTAGGCCCTGTCAGACTCTTTTGGAACAGGTAAATCAAGAGCCTCTCGTTGCCATGAAGCTACATGAGGTCTCCGCAAAATGCCTTCAGATGCGATATGAGGCAGCCTCTACCATTAAACTTCTTGAATTCCAGGATGTGGAAATTCAGAGATAGTGTCACTTTTGGAAAGTGGCAGAGGTCTCGAGACTAGTAGGACTGGTGGTCCTTGCCTTGCACTTGACAAAGTGCTCTTTCTAAATCACCTATTCTAGTAAGGAGGGCGTCTGATGTTGCTACTGACGAGACATGTGTAGCTGAGGTAGGTTCCACGTATGCTATATGGGTCGCGCATGTGCGCTCCTCCAAGTCCACCCACATGCCTCCTGTTGTCAAGACATGGGGGCCAGCATACTCGTGCAAGGATGCAGTGTGTGGTGGTGTTGTGATGCATGTAGTGGCCTGAGTCTAATGCAAAGATGGATAGGAAGCATGCTGTGCTGTGTGAGGTGGAGAGTGTGGGAGCAACAGCTGTTGCGCTGGCATGGAACCCAGCAACGGGCTCGAGAAACGCTGTGCTCCTGCCATGCCGAGGGGCTGACCACCAGGTGATAGAGATGGATGCTATGCAAAGTGTGGTGTGAATGCAAGAAGGTACGAGAGGCACTGCCATTGCTGGAGCTGTGAGTGGCTGGGGCAATGGCGAGCGCACAGGTGTAGTGAAGTGTGATTATGCAGCTATGGTGGGGCACACCAGGACCTCGAGAGTCAGAGGAAAGGAGACAGAAGCTGGATTGAGTTCCAAAGCCATGTGTTGCAGCTTATGGGCAAGAGTGAGCAGATGTTGCATTTGCATGGCAGAGGTCTCCTCGACAGGCGGGACGAAAGGAGAGGGCACAGGCAGAAACAGAGACACGGAAACGATAGAGGCAACAGGGGGATCGACATCCTCAAGCACGCAATGGTAGGGTGGAAAGGAGGAGGAAACAATAGAAGAAGCAGATAGAGACGGAGGGACCAAAGTCGGGACCACCTCCGGAGCAGCAAGAGGAGACTTAGTGGTCTGCTGAGCCATAGCAGTCCGCGAGCGGGCAGGGAGAGGGCCTCGACGACAAAAAAAGGCACGAACCTGAAGGTGAGCTATGGTCGGAGGCAACACTAGCTTTAGGAAAGAGAAAAGACTACAGGAGGCAACCCGCAAAAGAGATGCTCGAGCTCCTGATCAAGGACCTCGCACAAGCTACCTATGAGACAGGCAGAAACAACAGGTGTCAGAACCAACACAAGGACAGAATGCAAGTTGTTAGGGTGGCATGTAATGACACACAATGCAGATGAATGTCCTAGAATGCGCTCTCTCACAATGCATGTCTCAAGTGGGGCCAACCAAATGGGACTCACTCAAGGGTTTGGGTTTAGACATAGGCTAGAAAGTAAGGTCCTGTCCCATGCCAAAGCTGTAGAATGGTGGTGCGTTGGGAGCCTCGACCCTACCAAAGCATGGGCTGTACCCTCTACTAACACTGACACGACCCCAGACAGGGGGGACAGCTCGGCATCAAATCCTACACCAAAGCAATAGGACAAGAAAATCGGAACTGTCCTTCGCAAACTGTAGGTGGACTTAGAGGAGGAGAAGATGCATGCTTTCTAAAATGATCCTACATGCAAAATGCTTTATTGTCTTTTACTTGCGAGTTTTATTAAGCCGTATAAGGGAGAGAGTGCATAGAAGTCTCTAGTTCCGCCTAAATTCTGTTTTTATTGTGGTGGATTTTATGTTAAACCAGTTAGAGAGAAGTAAACATGTCTATACTTTCCCTAAGATGGCAAGTGCGAAAGGGGAAGAAAACACTAAAGCATAGCTAGCGAACAAGCATACATCAGGCAAAAGGCATGATCATGACATGTGCACGTGTCGTGTAAACATGATGGTGAAAGGAGAAAACATCCATCACATCAAAAAATAGGTAACATGGCATGTGCGTGTGTTGTGGCATAGCAAGTGTGTAAAGGAAAATACTCAGCAAGCAAAAGGCATGTAATAGCAAGCATGTAATGAAAAAAGCAAACAAATATGGCGACAAGACGACAAATGAGTGAAAATTGAAAATAAACGAAAGCCAGAGTCTTGTATCCCCAGTGGAGTCGCCAAGTACTGTAACCATACTGGAATCGACATTTTGCGGCAAGGGTGCACGCGAAGGATTGAAAACGTCATGACGAAGATGGTGAATCCAAGGAAGGACACTCAACTCAGAGACACTGAAAAAAACACAAAAAAGAATGAAATAAGGACAAAATGGAGTCACCACCTAATCTTTTTAAAAGACGGAAAGACAAGGAAAACTGGATGCAATAAAACGCGAGAAAAACAATACAAAATGAATGCAAATGTATGCATGAATGTGTATGCATGCTCCGTGCCTAATGAATGCACCACATTGGTCATTGCGGGCTAGAGAAAGGGTAAGGACTCCGGTTACGCATGGGGAAGGTGTTAGGCACCCCCATGCACTCGAGAAATATGTCTTTTTAGGCTTTCGCTCACTTGCATGTCACTGAATGCAAATGATCATGTATTCTTGCTAGGTCTAAGATGGATGTATGCCGTACGCTATGTTGATGTGGACGAAGTGCAAGGGGGCGGGAATGATATGACCTAATTGTGCTCAGAAACTCTATGTGAATCCTGGACTGTCGGTCAAACTGATCCGACATTGTAATCATCATCGCACTAAATGCAAGTGTGTCATGACGCATGATGCGAATGTCATGGAGCATGAGGTATAAAATGCTAGAGAGAGAGCAATGTGGTGCATCATGCATGATGGCGTAAGTCATAAGCATGATTAATGTAGATTTGAAATGCATAAGATGTAAGTAGGCATGCTAGGGTTTATGCCTGGATGCATGGATGTGTGACATGGAAATGGATAAGACAAGTGGACAAGGACTTAAGCCAGTTGCTTGTTCTGTCCCTGGCTGACCCGCGCATGTCCACCATGCATGCCAGTCACAGAATAGGGCAGCGAACTAGTAAGTTTTGCCCTTGCTCAAGGGAAAATATAATGGTGTAAATGGCTATCTAAATGCATGGAGATCTAAAGTATACTACCATGAATAGATGCATGCTATGGATTAGGTCCTAAGAAGCGTGGGTATGGGGTGGTGGAATGAATGAGGCGGGTAGTGCCAGAGCTCAGCCCGACAACTTCTTTTGTCCCTAGCAGAACCACGCATGTTGCACGCGCAACCACGACGCACCCGCTGGAGACAGAATAGAGCCGCGAGCCTTGCATTCTCGCAGACCCACATGCAATGATGCAAAATGCTTATATGATGCATGGGAAGCTAGAGGGGAGGTCGAGGAACATTCCTATATGCTTGGATGCATGGATGACCTAGTGGATATTTCCCCCCACTTACGTCTCCGGAGATGGGTTCTGACGTCGCTGGAGGTGGAGAAGATGACGAAAATGGCCAGAATGCGTGGTGAAATGAGATGCAATCACGCAAGGGATGACATGACAGAGATGTTGGAAGAAAACCACGGAAGAACAAGTTGGTATGGCAAGGGAGGTGGTTACCTGCGAGTGTGGGTTGTCCTCTCCAACGGCAGCTCGTGGCAGCGTTTCTCCGGTGACTGGAGTGCGACGGTTGCGAAGGCGGTTCTGGAGGGCTGAGGAGGTGTCTGGTGGAAGGTTTGGTGGTGTAATGTGGGTGCTAGTGTGGTGTTGGTGGTGATGGATGGAAATGGGTGTTTCGATGGTGGTGGCTGCTCAATGATGGCTGCCTAGGGATGGCTGAAACTCTGGGTGGGGTCAAGAGGGGCCAGCGATCCAAGAGCGGCAAGAAAGAACGCTCGTTCTACTGGGGAGGTCGTTTTGGAGGAGAGGGTGGTGTGTTGCAGGCAAGGTGGTTGTGAGGGGTTGTCGGCATGCTCAGGCGGTAGGGCAAGGTATGGCCAGTGGGCGTGGAAGGCTGGCAGGGGCGACAGGGCATAGGCGGCTGTGCGTGGGCGGCATGGTGGTGGCAGAGGAGTCAGGCACGGGAGGCAGTAGTGGAGTGACGCAACACTATGGTTCGTACCAGGTACGATGACAGCGACGGGTCGAACGTCTCGTGCAGGACAACCCTTGTCCTATGCATCCACGACGTGCATGTAGGCCATGTAATCGAGTTGCGCATCCCATTGGCATAGGGTACACAGGTTGGATTCTGGTGTTGGGCTTGGTGTTTTGTGCTTGTTTGGGTTGGTTTAAGGGTAAAATGACGATGGCATGCCTCGTTGCCATGGCAGTGCTCTTCTGGAGAATTTTGCTGTGAATGGCTGTCAAAATGGGGTGTCTAAAATCACTAAGGCCGATAACCTAAACTATAATTCAGGCTGATAACCTAAAATATCTGGTCGGTAGGTCCATCAACGTACCATGCCCCATTTGGGCTGACAACTAGAATTGTCTGGCCGATGTATTCGTCATCACACCCCATCCATCGCTTGGTAGCCCCAACAGCCATGCCAAATGCCCCTGTCATTACACCCGAATTGTCTGTTCGGTTGACATCTGTCTACCCTCGGTCAGCAAGTCTGATATCTTGCCACGCATCCATCGTCCTTGCGGGTTGATACCCCAAATTGTCTGGTTGATAGGCCGTCAATCTATCGTGCCCTTGTCGTGTGGCAAGCTCGATGATTTTGTTCGGGCATCTCTTAGCACGAGTGGAATAACTCATCATGTTTCCCTCCTTGGACTAGTGGGTTACTAAGTCGTTGCCTGTTTCATGCACCATTGCATCATGCATCCTTTCATCTCCTTGCATCATAGTCGATCCATGTATCAACATCATGCATAGGCCCTAAGTCATGATTTTCGGTGTATCCACTGAATAAATGGCTCACAGTCCCATAGTAAATATCATCCTCCGGTAGACTCAGGCGGGGTATTTTGTCAATCCTAAGTATCGGTCTCGGTTCCCTCGACCTCACTCAGGGTAGAGCATCTGTAGACACCTCGATTTTAAAGTCACTTGGTTGCAGACCTCCCGGATCATGCTCTGACTTTGGTGGACCCAACCTGACCCTTTAAACCTAAAATAAGCCAAAACCAGCCCTAAAACCCACACCTAAACCTAAAAATAAAAACACTAAAACCAAAGTCAAACCTAAACATGAAAATAAACTAGAACCAAAACCAAACGTAAACCTAAAATAAACTAAAAACAAAAGTGAACCTAAAAGAATAAAATGAAACCTAAACCTAAAAAGATAAATAACCCTAAAACAGAACTAAGCCCATCAAATCTAAAAGAATAAATCAAACCTAAAAGTAATAAATAAAAATAAAACCCAAACCTAAACCAAGCCTAAAAAATAATAATAATAATAAAATAAATTAAGACAAACCTAAGCATAAACCATAAGACCAAACTTAAACCAAACCAAAAATAATGAAATAAATAAAAATAAACAAAGACAAACCTAAGCATAAACCTAAAAAATAAAATAAAATGAACTAATACCAAACCTAAAATAATAAAATAAATAAAAATAAACTTAGACAAACCTAAGCATAAACCTAAAAAATAAAATAAAATAAACTAAGACCAAACTTAAACTAAACCTAAGAAAATAAATAGAAATGAAGCCCAACCACCAACAAGCCTAAGCAAATAAAATCTACACTGAACAAAAAAATAAATAAATAATATCTAAACCGAAACTAAAAGTAAAAAATAAATAAACAGATACCCAAAACAATAAACCGTAATAAACCCAAATATAATCCACATCATAGGCCCAACCCAAATCCTATCCTTTTAAACACAAGCCCATACCATAAGTCCAATCTAAACCTTAAACCCATACAAACCTATCCAAAACCCTAATGTCAATCCCCAATAATCATTTAAACCTAAACACATCCTATGTCACACAATAAAACCCTAACCTTATTTAAGCCACCCATGTAAAAGGAGAAAGGAGGTAAAAGAAAACCCTAGCAAGAGGAGTAACGGGGAGGAGAATCCATCAAAACATCGGAGCCATCAACGAATCCCTAAGGAGAGAAGAGAGGAGGAAGAGAGAGACCCCTGGAATAGCCAAACATCAACCCTCCTTCTTCATCCAAGCCTGGGCACTCCTAGCCAGTACACCATCCATCACTCCAATAGCCATTCTCCATGTCCCCTACGAACCCACAACACAACCTGACCATCAAGCCACTGCCTCACCAGCGGAGGGCCAACCACTGCAAATGCTAGGGATAGCCCCCCTCAACCATGTGACGTAGGTAGCTACTCTTGCATATCTATGTGTTTTGATTCTTTTCTTTTCTTTTTGCATCATTTTCCCTTTCACATGCATGCTACGATGATGGGTTCTTGTCACTTGTACGAGGTGGCCTCTAGCCGTGAGCATCAGACCAGCCTTCCTCTCTTCCTCCTACTGTTCGTGATTGAGAAACCACAACCATGTCCTCCTCCCTCCAGCCGGAAGTTGCGTCACCCAATATTTCCCTCCCTCAGGTCGTTTGTCCTTGAACCCAAATGACAACCCCTCTCTGCACAACCCCACATGTGACGGAAGCCCCACTCTTTAATCCCATAACCCATCAGCCCTCCTTCTCCATCCAAGCCCATTTCCTCGCCAGTTAATAGACCCAACACCCTCACAGCCATCCACCACCTCTTAGGCCATCCTGTAACCCTCGACAGCCATCCTCCATCCCTAGACCACTAAACCAACTTCAGCCGCACCCCACGACCATGTCTCCAAGCCCAACCCTTGCATGAGAATGAGAGAGAGAAAGGGAGAGGCAGTCCAGCCCATGCATACTTGAGAGGGAAAGAGAGAGAAGAATACCATGAACTTGTCCTCCTCTTCCACAGCCCTCCAAAACGTAGCCTCCCTACAAGAGAGAGAGAGAAAGGGAGAGAGACAGCCCCATCCCCATGCACAAGAGAGAGGGAGAGTGACAGCCTAGTAGCCCTACAAAAAAATAAAATGGGAGAGAGAAGGAGAAAGAGAAAAAAGAAAGAGAGAAAGAAAGAAGGAGAGAGAGAGAGAGACCAAACCCCATGCCAAAACCCTAGACCTCCATGCATAGGGGAGAGAGAGGGAGAGAAAGAAAACTAGACCTACAACCCTAGGGCAACCTATGCATGTGAGAGGAGGAAGATGAGTTCCAGTTGCCGTAACGAGAGGCAACAGATCTCATTAACACACCCATAGGCGACGGGATCAAACGCCTGTCAATCTGTCACTCAAGCAATAGAAGATTTTCAGTACATTTTTTCCCTGCAGGCACTTTTTTTATTGTTTGTGTTGATTTTATTGCCTGCAGTAGTGATTTGAATGCATAAAATTGATAACATTCTTGTTCACTATTACTTTGGCCTTTTAACGGTTTCTAGGGTCGCTTTTTGTCCACCGATAGGGAGGAAACTAATTGCTTGACAGCAAGGTTATAGTTCCTTAGGGTTCTCTACCTGATTTGACTAACTGAGCAAAGCGAACCTAGGCCAGTGCAAGTCGCCAACCCATACTCTTTTCGGTTGTGATTATCAGGTTATGGAATCTAAGGTGTCCTAGGGACTTGTTTCAGATTTCACCTTTCTCCCTAAGTCATTAACAAGTCCTAGTAGAAACTTGATATCTTACTATTTTGTGTTTATTTATCACTTTGTGGTTTGCTAGGACTGACCCATAAGGACAGAATCCTGGCATGCAGGCCCCTCTTTAGAGAGACAAACTCGAAGCCTAGGTCCTCTTGGTGGACCCTAACGAAGCTCAAAGAGCGGTACCAATGAGTCCAAATCCTACTGAGTGCCTCCTGGAAGCCCTGAAATCAACCTTACCCTTGCCATTGGAACCTACATGATTATGCAAACACAGATTAATCAAACCATTAAATAAATATTTGAACTTATTAAAATCAACATTTCTCTCTGAAACTTCATTGCTTAATAGACCTGTTTGACATCAGATCTGTCCAAGACATATCTGGGCTACTGGATCAGTCTTGGGCTCTTGCTGTTTGACTAAGAGACAACTCCCCTCGTCTCCCAATGGAGTGGCGACGAGAATCGACGTTGCAGTAATAGGCGACATTTAGAGATTCGTTCTATTTGACCTGTTTACTAGATGACATATATTTTGAGCATGTTTACAATATGCTAAACCCTTTGCCTGGCCCTTCATGTCATCTGTTCGAGCATATCTTGCCATTTATTCACAAATGTTCATGGCATTAAGCATCACACCCACTCGGGCATACATTAATGGCATTCATGCATGGTTTCTCGCATATCGTCCACGGGCATACAGTAATTGGCGTAATCGCCTACATCATGTCCCAAATCGGTTTTCATGCATTGCATATTGCATATCACCCAAGGGCGTACAGTAAATAGCTTTCGTGCTAACATAATGTCTTGAATATTGCATGCATCGTTTCCCTCACATATCTTTTGGATTTCTCGCATTCATCATTAGGTCAAGGACGTTTACTGTGTCAAACACTTGTGGACTATCGGTCTAGAACTCGAAAAACATGGCTGAACATTAGCTTGCATGGTTTTTACCTCTTGCATTTCATTTGTATTCACATGGGATGAAGCACGTATCTATCTTAAATAGAAGCAAGCATACATTCACATTTGCCACACACACGAATGGAAAAGCGCAGATAGACCAATTCATTAGGCATACAGGGGTGCCTAACACCTTCTCCGTATGTAACAGGAGTCCTTACCCGTTTCTCTGCCTACAATGACCTATGTGTTATCCATCGGCATTGGAGTCATTTCCTTTTTTGTTTGTTTTTTTTGCATCACATTGCATTGTTTTCAGTTTCACTCGTCTTTCCGTAAATAGACTAGGTGGCAACTCCCCTAATCCATTTGTTTTTTGTTTTTATATGATTTCCAGTGTTTTCGAGTAAAGCGTCCCTTTCCTCAAGAATCACCGTTCTTCGTCGTGACCCTATCAGTTGCCCTCTCCACGTTGGCATGGTTACACTATGAAATGGTTTTGAAAATGGTTTTCAAAGAGATATGTTGGCCCATTTGGAAATGTTTTCTTGGTTTTCTGTTTACGGGCCGAGACATTGTGGGATCGTGTTGTTGGGACAAGGAAATGTGACAACATTCTTGGGTGTGGAGGTATGACGTTCCCTCTTAAGCACCATGTGGAGGATGCCGTGAGGAAGCGAACCCTATCGTGGCTAGTGTGAGTGGGACATGTGCCTTGTAGCTGGTAACGTCTTGAGAGATAGGACTGCCTTCTTAGAGAGGAGTTTGCTTTGTGAGGATTCTCTAAGTGGGAGAATCGTGAGACGGTAATGGCTCCTGCATAGGGTGGCTTCACCATGGTAGTGCAGTGCACTTCGGTGGCTGCTTGTGGCCAGAGTTGGTTGCTTGGAGCCAGGCTTCCTAACTCACTGTGTGTGGTTTCAGAGATCAAGGGCCTTGTTTGTGGTTTTGTGTTGGTAGAGCCCTATTTGCTGTTTTGGCCGGTGTAGGCCACATTGCTGTGGTTTTCGACCTATTGGGCCTGGTTTGTCAGTCTTGGTTGTTTTGGTAAGAAGATTTGAGATATGATTTTAAAGGAAAAATTAATATAGATTTGTTTTCCCTTGTTTTTCGGGGGGTGCTTGTTGGGTGACTTTTGTCACTCACACTTGTTTTTCATGGTTTTAGGTTACAAGTGTAGTCATGTAGATGGGTTTTAGCACAGTGCACATAGTCTGAAGTCTTGTAGTCGCACATACAGGTTTTGATTATTAATATTACTTTTTAGCTTTTAATTTCCCTATAATTGAAATTGTTTTAAATTATTGTGGAAATTGGGGGCAGTATAATTTGGTATTAGAGCACCGAGTTCACTAGGTTGCATTAGCATAGGGTATTCAGTCATGAGACTCCATAGGTTTTGCATGCATGGTAGTGTTTGTACTTCAGTCTTCAAGGTTTTTCTATTTGCTATTTCGTTTGTGGTGCAGGTTTTTGGCCTCTATCCTCTTGTAGGATGCCTCCACATGGTCGTAAAGGGAAGGCCCTTATTGAGGAATCTGAGTCCTCATGAGAGGAAGCGGGTGGATGGAGGGCTGTTCGTGCAGAACTGTGGAGCTTGGCACACGAGATCACCCATGCCTTCAGCAAGAGTAGTGCGAGTGAGTTGTCAAGTGACCTATGGATGAGACAATTCATGAAGCTTTGTTTGCCGTTGTTTAAGGGCAAGGTGGGTGCTGAGGAGAGTGAGGCCTGGCTGGAGAAAGAGGGGAGAAGATCTAATGGTCTGGATCTTGGCTTCGACGGTTGGAGTTGGCCTTCAACCTCCCTCACCATCGACGCTACTCTGGCAATGGTGCTGAGGAAGATGGTGGTTCCAGAGGGCTGTGGTGCGGCACTCAAGGCTCCTGGAGGCTTGGGGACGCTAAGAGGATAATTTTCCATCATCCAAGAGCAAGAATGGTGGCGATCCTCTCGATCTTGGGTTCCGCTTGCTGTCGCTGTCGTCTTCCCTGGTGAGCATGGCTATAGGAGTGATCCAGGGCACGAAGCTTGACTTTGATTGCTCTGGAGTGCTGGGGGCGCATCGGGGAATGTCTTTAGAGGCTTGCAGAGGCACGACGAAGTTGGAGGCGCTCGATCGTGCCACACTGTTCATTGTCTTCCCCAGCCACGACGAGATGTCGCGATTCTAGCGAGCTTCCACTAGTGCCTTCCACAACGATTGAAGCAGAGTTTATGGCAAGAGGAGGTCCAAGGGGAGAGGTTCGAGCACCCTGGGGCACGAATCGACTACTGGATTCATGCCCCCACCTCTGTCATCGGAGAACGAGTCTAGTGAGGCCTGAAGCCACGATTCTAGCCAGGGAAGGCCTCTGGCTCTATTGGAATCAACTAGGGAAGGATGAGGGAGATCTAGGAAGCTATTTCTGAAGTAAATTGAGATCAGTGGAGGGCATACTTAAGAGGACAGAGGTGTTGGCCATCGAATCTCACCGGAGGTCGCCAGAGCTCACCGGAGATGACTTGAAACTCTGATTTTTCTGCTCCCCAAGCTTCCTTTCTCTTCCTGGAACTCTCTAGTTGCCTTAGTTGTGAGAAAATCACTTGGTGGCTCTCCTTGAGATTTTTCCATGTTTTTTGTCTCCTTTCTTCCCTCCCTTTTCTCTTGCAAATGAGGGGGTATTTATAGGCTTGCCATGGTTGTTATGGGTTGTTGTGGTTAGTTAGAGGCTGTAGAATTTAGTGGGAAGTTGTTAGATTAAGTGGGAAGTTGTTAGAGTTTGTTTAAGTGGTTAAGGTTGTTATAAGTGGTTATGATGAAGGTGGGAAGTATTTAGGGTTTGTTTAGGTAGTTAGAGGTTGTTATAGGTGGTTATGATGAAGGTGGGAAGTGGTTAGGTTGTTAGGGTTTGAAATTATGGTTTGGGGTTTGATTTATGGTTTAGGGTTTGACTTAGGGTTTGACCTAGGGTTTAAGGTTTAACCTAGGGTTTAGGGTTTGGATTAGGGTTCTGAATTTGTATTAGGGTTTAACTTAGAGTTTAGTGTTTGACCTAGCGTTTAGGGTTTGGATTAGGGTTTTGAACTCGGTTTAAGGTTTAACCTAGGGTTTAGTGTTTAGATTAGGGTTTAACCTAGGATTTAGGGTTTGGATTAGGGTTTAAAGCTAATTTTAGGTTTTTGAGTTAGGTTTTTGAATTTTGAATTTGATTTAGGTTAGTTTTCGGGTTTAAGGTCCTACTGCATGCATTTGGGGTGTCTACAAATGTCCTTTCCTGAGCAAGATCGGAGGACGAATGGGACGAAGACTGATACTCAGGGTTGACATAGACACCCCATCCCCCCTCTTGCGAGGAAAAAAGAATAGGAGGAGAAGACCACTGCACAGAGTTGACGAAGACACCCTGCCCGAAGCTGCAAGAAAGAGTTAGCTAATGGCAAACAACTACTAGTCGGTGAATGCACTAGAAGTCCTGTCCTGTATCCTTGAATGCCACAATCGAAGCCAAAATCACAAAAGAAAATATTAATGAAAAATGCTGACAAACTGACAACCAATCAGCTCCGAAAGGACATGACAGGTTATCACACTTGTCGAGAAAATCACCGGACAAGACTCACAGTGCTTGCTGACCGAAAGGTGACTGGTCGCAAAAGTCATTTGGGTAGTTCAAGCTACCAGCCCAAAAGGAGGGAAGGAACAAGGTGAGTGGGGAATCCATCAGGCATTACAACTATTGCCCGGGTAGTTCTGGATACCAGCCCAAAGGAAGGAAGAAAATAGTCTACTTTGATTCCGTCCGTTCGGAGCGAAATTCAAAACAAAGGGGGGCACCGAGACTCATTCGTCTGGATCGAATCTGGGAAGGCACCATCTAGACTCCGTCCGGTAGTCTAGAAGAAGAACGAAAAAAGGGGGGCTTTGAATTCGTCTGTCAGGATCGGAATACAAAGGTAAGAGGGTGGCACCTAGATTCGTCCGAACGGATTGAGTATCGAATGGGAACATCTAGACACCGACCGGTAGTCTAGAAAAGATGGAAAAGGGAGGCCTTGATTCCATCCATCAGGATCGGTTCAAGGGCAAGAGGGTGGCATCGAGATTCGTCCAATTGGATTTAGTCTCAGATGGGAACATCTAGACTCTGATCGGTAGTCTAGAAAAGAAGATGGAAAAGGGAGGCCTTGAATCCGTCCGTCAGGATCGAAATTCAAAGTCAAGAGGGTGGCACTAAGATTTTTCTGAACGGATTGAGTCTTGGATAAGAACATCTCGACTCCAACTGGTAGTCTAGAAAAGAAGGAAATGGGAGGCCTTGAATCCGTCCATCAGGATCGCAATTCAAAGGCAAGAGGGTGGCACCAAGATTTGTTCGAACGGATTTAGTCTCAGATGGGAACATCTAGACTTCGACAGGTAGTCTAGAAAAGATGGAAAAGGGAGGCCTTGAATCCGACCAGCAGGATTGAAATTCAAAGGCAAGAGGGTGGCATCGAGATTTATCCGAACGGATTTAGTCTCGGATGAGAACATCTAGACTCCGACCGGTAGTTTAGAAAAGATGGAAATGGGAGGTCTTAAATCTGTCTGTCAGGATCGAAATTCAAAGGCAAGAGGGGGCACCGACATTCGTCCATCCGGATTTAGTCTCGGATGGGAATATCTTGACTCCGATCGGTAGTCTAGAAAAGAAGGAAAAGGGAGGCCTTGAATCCGTCCATCAGGATCGGAATTCAAAGGCAAGCGGGTGGCACCAAGATTCGTCCAAATGGATTTAGTCTTAGATGGAAACATCTAGACTCTGATAGGTAGTCTAAAAATGAAGATGGAAAAGGGAGGTATTAAATCCGTCTGTTAGGATCGGAATTCAAAGGCAACAGGGGTGGCACCAAGATTCGTCAGAACGGATTTAGTCTCAGATGGGAACATCTAGACTCCGACCGGTAGTCTAGAAATGAAGATGGAAAAGGGAGGCCTTCAATTCGTTCATCAGGATTGGAATTCAAAGGCAAGAGGGTGGCATCGAGATTCGTCCGAACGGATTGAGTCTCGAATGGGAACATCTAGACTCTGACTGGTAGTCTAGAAAAGATGGAACAGGGAGGCCTTGAATCCGTCTATCAGGATCGGAATTCAAAGGTGAAAGGGGGGCACCGAGATTTGTCCTTCCGGATTTAGTCTCCGATGGGAACATCTAGACTCCGACCGGTAGTCTTGAAAAGATGGAAAAGGGAGGCCTTCAATCCATCTGTCAGGATCGAAATCCAAAGGCAAGAGGGGGGCACTGAGATTCGCCCTTCCGGATTTAGTCTCAGATGGGAACATCTAGACTCTAACCGGTAGTCTAGAAAAGATGGAAAAGGGAGGCCTTGAATCCATCCGTCAGGATCGGAATTCAAAGGCAAGAGGGTGGCACTAAGATTCGTCCGAACGGACTGAGTCTCGGATGGGAACATCTAGACTCCGACTGGTAGTCTAGAAAAGATGGAACAGGGAGGCCTTCAATCCATCCATCAGGATCGGAATTCAAAGGCAAGAGGGTGAATTCTGCCCTACCTAGTGCAGAAGTTTGTGAAGACTTCATTCGTCCAGGTCTGGGCAATAAATGAGATTCTTGACTATTATCTGGGTGGTCCCCAGCGCCAAGCCTACAGGCATAGAGAGAAAAATCGTGAACTAGTCAAGTACATGTTGTCGCGATGACGATTTCTGTTCCGCATCAACCGTAAGAAATCAAACAAGCTAGCTAGATATGTTCTGATCAATTTTATTTCAACAATCAATGAAGTGATTACATGTATTTCAACTTGTAAAGAACCAGTAATGTGACGCAAAAGTCAAGAATCTACGTCAGCCTTGGATCTCTTCGAGCCTAGAGCTTTGGTAAAAAGCGTACGGCTCGGAGCAGCGCTGTAGATTGGCCATGTTTCTTCAACTTTGGCTTCGTAACGTGCTGTGCAACCTTTCTCCTCCATGTTTGTGAGATCCTTTGATTGAACGGAGCCATTAAGCTGACGAGATAGCTCCTTAGTCATGGCATAAGAGCTCAGGGGGTATTCTTGGAATCGGACTGGCATTTTCCCCTGAACAAGGGAATCTTGGCGATAGCTGAACTACTGCATCACATAGACTGGGTGATATTCAAGTCCACCAGTCAGCCCTGGCAGGATGATAAGCTGCATGTCTGCTATGTTGAAGAAGGCCTCGAAGTTATGAGAAGCTGAAGGAATAATGTGCGAGATGACTTTGTATTTTGGTAAGCTTTCTAACCGCTTGTACTCCTTCTGAGTTGAGGTGAGCATGCGTGCATGACCGCTTTGACAGTAAGATTCGAAGATGGATCGTTACGGGTGTAAGACTTCTACACGCAGATGTGCAGCCAACCATACTGGTACAAAAGCTCCACAGTTGTAAAAATGTCGACAGCGTCGTAGTGATCGGTCCAGAGCTCGGTAAATTTCTGCTAAGATGACTGAGGCCAGATCTATCCGACAGGTAACCATCGCCAGAGTAATCTCGACGACCTCAATGTTTACGACTGTCCGACCATGGTTGAAAATCAATTCCCCTAGGAAGCGGACAACAAAGCCTTTTAACCAAAGCTCATTGCCTAAAGAGACGCACATTCTGGCCACCTTGTCAAAGTAAACCAGCTAAAGCATAGGAGAATGTCCATCTGAACAGATAAGCTGCCGACCATAATCGCTGGTTGACAGACCAGTCAGCTCACTCAAAACCGAGGAATATCCATTGCACCGCATAAACACGGTGGGTCCTAGGAACCTCTGTAGACAGCATACTTTATGGACCTCCTCCAAGGTTGGGGTCAATTCGACTCTCCCAAAGCAGAATACATGAAGAGCTGGCTTCCAGAATCAGGCAGCTGCACACCAGAAGTATCGAGAAACCTCCACCTTCGCGATATCCAAAAGCTTTGAGGAGACTCCCTAGGTCTGTAGTTTGTCGCAATCGCTCTCTGTTAACTGCCCGATCCAGGCTTGGAGAACATTTGAGCAATGTGTGGGCACAACCATTGTAGGGAAACCCATGATCTATAAGGCGTTTTAGCTTTCCTTGACCCGGGCCTCACCAGAAAGGGCAAATGATCTCCTATAAAACATGCTCAAAACACTGGTTTAGAAATAGGTCAACTTTGTTGAATTCAACAACACACTATGTAAGTCTAAAGCAAACAGATGAAAGATGCAACGCAATGATATTGAAAGAATCATGGAAACTAGCCCAAAGCTGAAAACTATAACTGACTGAACAAAGAGTTGCTGACCAGACTAAATCTTGTGCACAGCCTTGAGGGAAGGCCCTGGTTACCAACCGGTTTTGACCAGGTACCCAAGTAATGAGATATGGCCATCAATCCCAGAGGATTGGGGTTGTTCGATGACTAAGCCCTCATAAGGAACTTCAGAAGCCAAATATCGTAGCTAGAGTGCCTCCCGGTAGATTATTGGGATCCTTGACCTGTAGAGAAGCTGACATGCCCTGGTCGAGCATTGGCTTAGTGTGTCTAACCATAGGATAGCTGACATGCCCCTGGTTTGACATGGATGACTCTTAACCAATCAGAGCAGCTTGCATGCCCCAGGTCGAGTACTGGCTCAATGTGTCTAACCATAGGACAGCTGACATACCCCTGGTTTGACATAAATGGCCCTAACCAACAAGAGCAGCTTACATGCCCTTTGGTTTAGGTGATGCCCTCCTAATTTTCTTAGATCAAAAGTGCTATCGCTCCCCAACTAAGAGAACTAGATTGGACTCTACGACACTTTTAAGGTGATGTTTGTGGAAAGAAACTTATGCATGCTAAATGATTTATGGGATCTTATTAGCGCCCTCAGCATTGGGACGCTTATCGCCAAGTGTACAATGGAATGGTGACTCAAAATCTCACGAGACTCTATCCAAGCCCTTAGTTTTTGGGTGGCTCTGGAAATGCGATATTGTGTCTTGGGCTCCGTTCCAAACCCCACTGGACCATACCCCTGTTTTTTATTTTATTTATTCTTTGTTCTTTCTCGCTCATAGGCATGTGCGTTCACCCTATCCCTGACTTGGAGGTAATATGTACCTGGTCTATGGTGGGGAGATGCTGCTGTTTAAAGGGTTGGTTAGGTCTTTTTTGGGAATTCCAGGTATTCACTTCGACTCCTCTCCAAGATAAATTGGAGGGACAGGGTTACCCGTCATGCGTCTCTCTTTTAGGGCTAACTTCTATCTGCGACTTCTGTCTTTTAATTCTTTTATGCCCTTTCACAGATATATATTTTTGTTTTATTTCTCACGCTCTCATTCTCACCCCTAACATTTTATCTCTCTCTAGGAGGTGTAAGGTCCTTGAGCGGCTTGGATACTTCACCCAATTTACAATGAAAGGTGGCTCCCTCACTCCCTAGGTTACCTAAATAGTATCTACTTGAGGTGGTGCTATGCATTTTCAACATTGGCAAGCTTATTCTGCTTATCATCACCGGGCTAAGATCCATGCATGTGATAATGAAAACAAACATCGACCTATATATCCGTATACTGAATGGGGGTTAGTATGTGCTGTGATGCAAGGCTACATGGATGTAGAAGAACATGAATTCATGCATGCATGGAGGAAAGTGTCAATGTCGCAGTGTGAGGACACACTATTTATGATTACTGATAGTACTTTTTCAGGTAGCATGAATTAACTGGTTCTGATTGTTCGATGTAGTCCATGTCCTCGAGGATAATAGCTCCTCTAGAGTAGACTTGTTTGACCACGAATGGTCCGCGCCAGTTGGGTCTGAACTTGCCACGGCTATCAGGAAGATGACTGCTGGAGTTGGCCTCCCACCTCCCTCGCCATCGACTCGACTCCGACGACGACACTGAGGAAGTTGGTGCTTCCAGAGGGCTGTGGCACAGCGTTCTGGGCTCCTGGAGGCTTATGGACGCTGAGAGGATGATTTTCCATCATCCAGGAGCAAGAATGGTGGCGATCCTCTCGATCTTGGGTTTCGCTTGTCGTCATCGTCGTCTTCTCTGGTGAGCATGGCTACGAGAGTGATCCAGGACACGAAGCTTGACTTTGATTGCTCTGGAGTGGTGGGGGCACGTCGGGGAATGACTTTGGAGGCTTGGAGAGGCACGGCAGAGTTGGAGGTGCTCGATCGTGCCACACTGTTCATTGTCTTCCTCGACGATGGCGAGATGTCGTGATTCTGGTGAGCTTCCACTAGTGCCTTCCACAGTGACTGAAGCAGAGTTTCGATTGGTGGAGAAGCAAGAGGAGGTCCAAGGGGAGAGGTTCGAGCACCCTGGGGCACGAATCGACTACTAGATTCGTGCCCCCACCTCTGTCGCCAGAAAACGACTCCGATTAGGCCTGAAGCCATGATTCCAGCCAGGGAAGGCCTCTAGCTCTATTGGAATCGACTGGGGATGGAAGAGGGAGACTTAGGAAGCTATTTCTGAAGTAAATTGAGATCAGTGTAGGGCATACCTGAGGTGACAGAGGTGTTGGCCCCTGGATTGCCGGAGCTTATCGGAGATGACTTGAAACTCTTATTTTTTCCCCTCCCCGAGTTTCCTCTCTCTTCCTGGGACTCTCTAGTTGCCTTTGTTGTGAGAAAATCACTTGGTGGCACTCCTTGAGATTTTTCCAAGTTTTTTTTCTCCTTTCTTCCCTCCCTTTTCTCTTGCAATGGGGGAGTATTTATAGGCTTGCCATGGTTGTTATGGGTTGTTGTGGTTAGTTAGAGGCTGTTGGATTAAGTACGAAGTTGTTAGAGTTGTAAGATTAAGTGGGAAGTTGTTAGAGTTTATTTAAGTGGTTAAGGTTGTTATAGGTGGTTATGATGAAGGTGGGAGGTAGTTAGGGTTCGTTTAGGTGGTTATGGTTGTTATAGGTGATTATGATGAAGGTGGGAAGTGGTTAGGTTGTTAAGGTATGGGTTTGACTTATGGTTTAGGGTTTGACTTGGGGTTTGACCTAGGGTTTAGGGTTTTACCTAGGGTTTAGGGTTTGGATTAGGGTTTTGAATTTGGATTAGGGGTAACCTAGGGTTTATGTTTGGATTAGGGTTTGACCTTGGGTTTAGGGTTTGGATTAGGGTTTTGAACATGGTTTAGGGTTTAACCTAGGGTTTTGGGTTTGGATTAGGGTTTAGCCTAGGGTTTAGGGTTTGGATTAGGGTTTAAAGCTTATTTTACCTAGGGTTCATGATCCGATCCGTCTCTGCCTTTACCAGGCTATCCTCTTCTTGACTATTTGGTCAAGGTCTCTGCCTTTATCAGGCTATCCTCTTCTTGACCATTTGGTCAAGGTCTCTGCCTTTACCAGGCTATCCTCTTCTTGAGCATTTGGTCATGGTCTTTGCCTTTACCAGGCTATCCTCTTCTTGACCATTTGGTCAAGGTCTTTGCCTTTACCAGGCTATCCTCTTCTTGACCATTTGGTCATGGTCTC
>JAMKQA010024134.1:0-27826 GCA_024699735.1 Posidonia australis
GTAGATAAGAATAAATCCCCAACAGAGAAGATACCAGGGTAAAGATCTGTAACCAACAAGAAATGCCAGATCTTCTTTGCATAAGCACAATTAAGAAACAAATGAGTATTACTCTCAATATGCAAAGAACAGAATGTACACAGTGGTGAACCAGGTTAATCTCTTTTTATCAAATTTTCCTTAGTTAAGTTCTTATTCTGCACCACTAACCAAGAAAAGAGTTTGACCTTCAACCAACAAGAAATGATTCATATGTTATTCCATCCTTTTCAAACAAATTTTGGGCGTATCATACACTGCCACCAGATGTAAAGGCAAGCTAGAAAGAACATGATTATTCTACCTCCAACAAACAACAACTAAAGATTGATTTGGTAAAGCTTCAACCTCGAAACTCAAGTGTAAAAGTTAACTTCTGACTGAAAGTAGTTAAGTAACGCCCTTAATGTCACATAGTAGCATCAACTATCCAAAAATAATTTAACAAATAAATAAAAATTTTAATAAATGGATTAAATTACAAAAAATATAATCTATTTCTACCTAGAACATGTGATGTGTGGCTACGTGGCTCCAACCATATACACTAAACTGGACTACAGCTTTGTACTCTACATATGAAAGAAAATCAATGAAAACATACATAAATGACATCTAATTGTTATCCAGTATACGCCTACCAAAATCAGAAACGACAAACCGAAAACAAAAGTTACAGGTAATCAACTTTGAAAACCACTCAATTGCCTCTTTTGGCAGTCTCAAGCCTGAAGTATGCAAAAACACCAAAAACTGCAAGTTTTATAGCAGAGAAGCACATAATTTCTTTTCAAAATATGCTTTTCAAAATCATTTTTCTTCCGTTTCAAAACGCATGCATTCTTTGAAATCCATTATGTACCCTTAGAATGGTTACTTTACGCCAAATCAAGACTAGAAAATCACTACAAAATCACATCTCAAAAACCAAAATCTCTCTAGATCAAAGTTGGAAAATCTGATTCTGAGCATAAAAAACCACAACACACACCCAACGTCAAAACCTGTCGTGTCACTGTGGCCACTAATGGTCGACTAGCCAACAAGCAGCTGCTGAAGCACACTGATTGTCATGAACGAGTCACCCAATGTAGGAGTTGGTCCATCTCAGGTCCTTTACTCTAAGAACCCTATAAAGGTCCACTCTAGGACAAAGACAGGATACGTCCTCTCGACGTTCTCAACTCAAACCACTGGGTCTCTAACTCAGGCCTTCCCACTCAATAATCACAACCTTAGACCTTTACTTGACTCTCTAAAGGTATCAATCATCCCTGATCTGTCAATATAGTCCTACGGTCATGTGATTCCTATCACTCGGAAACTACGACCTTGGACTCGTACCTGATCCTCCATAGGTATCAGTTGTCGTTGATCTATCAATGTGATCTTACGGTTCTTGTGGTTTCTACAAAAAACCATAGAAAACCCTAAAAATCATTTTCGAAATTCCTTTACAAACATATGCAATTTCTTTTCGCAAACTCTTTTAAAAATCTTTATTAAAGCTTTTTATCACACAAAACTCTTACAAACCCAAAATACCACTTAGAATCGTTAAAACAATCCATTTCTGTCTATTACCAGACATTGGCCACATCGACGAGGCATGCCAAGGGCCTACGATGACACCCCGTGTGCGCCAGGTGTGCCAGGTGTTCACGTTACAAGTTCACGCCTCCCCATCGCACCTGACTTCCAAAATCTAACAAAAAAAACAAAACAATAGCCACCATAGAAGTTCACCAAGCTTGGGAACTCTACAATCTCACCACATATGTCCAAAAATTCAACATAATATAGCAAAACAAAGATATTGAAGTGTTCTACCATTTGGGATAGAAATTACTGAAATTTGACACTTATAGCTCAAAATATAAAAGATCAAAGCATGAAAGCTCATACGAACACACAGTAACAAAGCATATGAAAATTCTCCAAAAAATCATTCAAAAATGTCCAAAAATTACGAAGTCTCTACCATACATCACAAATCATCTCATACAATATATTTCCAATAATCTCAAGCTTAAATTGAAAGAAACAATGAGGTAGGATGTGTACCTCACGTTAGAGTCTTTTGCCATTCAAGTTCGTGCCTCCAATGAACGACCCAATGACGAACCCACCACCTTGACAACATGATGACGACGGTGGCAAGCTCTCCTTCCTTCACTAGTGACTCTTTCTCTCTCTCTCTCTCTCTCCCTCTTCATTTCTTCCCCTCCCCTTCTCTGTTTTCCTTCTCCCTCTCTCAAGTTTTCATTTTTCTTCTCTCATTTTTCTCTTTTTTTCTCTTTCATGCCCCCTTAGACATCATTCCCCGTTCTTTTATGATACATGTGCCCAACACCATTCCACAAAACACAGGGTGCAAGTATTTATAAAGCACTCAGGTTACAAAAGAAGAGGATGTCATGGATGGCACTGTGACTTTTTGGTTATATCTTTACCTCGACCTCACACATTTACTAGACACAACACGTCATAATACCAACACATTACAATGAGCTAAGGAGAAAACACAACACAAAAAATCGAATAGAGAATTTCAAATAGCGAGACAATCTCAAACAATCTCAAATCCATTGTGATTACCTAATAAATATATTTACAATGGCAGATAATTAAATCCCAATCCATTTGACTAAGCTCACCTCACAAGTACCAAGGATATAGTCAAACAAGAATTAATTTTTCGAAAGAAAACTTAGAACATTCTGAATTCTGAACTAACAGGACATGCTCCCAATTCGTGCTTATAATGTGTGCCTATAATACGCACCCATGGGTTGCGTTAGACTGTCACGCGTTCCACATGTGTCAGGCTTATACAGACCTCAGGTGTAACAAGTTATACCTCAATTTCTAGAAATATAAAGGAATTATTATTTTAAAAGATGTTTGATTCGAAGAAGTTAATAGTATTTGGTAGAACGGTTGAATTATTGTAGATTCTAGTTGAAAGCTATATATTTAAAAATTGTCTAAAAACTTTACTAAATGGACCCTTAAAATGCCACTTAGCTCTACACTTGAATCTTAGACTATGGAATTTACTAAATCTTGATATGAAAATGTGAAAATGGAGAATTCTAAAAATGATAGAATATATCGAGATAGATGAAACTAGAAATGATATTAGAGGAGTTTAGAAAATGTTCGTAGATAAAGTGTTTAGTGACTCTTCTTAATGAAATGCTGGTGGTTTAGTTAGCCAATTGAAATCGACATATGGTAAGGCAATGCAACAGTATATAACATGCCACTACAGTCTTCTTCTTCTCGTGAAAATGTGGTAGATTGACGATGACTTTCTGCAAGATTGCTAGTTACGTTTCTAAAATTACCGGGTATTGAACTCTCTTGTTCCATTTTTGATAACATGTAAACAGCTAAATGGCAACTTTCTTTTCTTTTCAGCTCGTTACAGTTCCCTCGTTTTGTGGAACATAAATCTTATCATCTTCACTGTCATTTCAGAATTTTGATGCATAATTTAAAATCTTTCCATGCAACACATTTGCCTAGGATGGCAGGATCAAGACCATAAAATAACGTCATTATGTCACAGAGAGAGAGAGATTTCCCTACGAATAAGTACAGTCACATTTTCTAGTTTAAGCATTTCCGTAGTCAATTCTGTCAAAAGCCTTGTTGTTAAGATCTTGGGAATAAATTTGTACGTTACAATACATAAATCCACGAATATCATATATATATTACATCATTAAACGATGATTTACCAAAATCAAGTGTTCGAACCTAATATATATCAATTAACGTTTATAAAAAAAACAATACATAAACCCATAGGCCGAAGATCTCTGAAGCTACTGGGTTTAACTTTCTTGGGATTAAGAGCCGAAAAATTAGCTCTGTAAGCTCCAGGCAATTTCATTTTTTCAAAAAACTCTTTCACAGCCTTAATGACATCTTCTCCAACGATATTCCAACATGTCAGAAAGAAACCATAGAATAACCATGAGAGCTATCTTCATCAATATTCTTAATTTCTTCATTATCAAGCATCTTAATAAGAAAATTATTATCATCCTCAGTGATTAAAGTGAGAATAACTTCCAACAGACAACATATGATAGCTAAGTAGAAAAATCAATAGGACAAAGTATAAAATAAAAAATCAAAGTAGCTAGGATGTTGAAGGTAATAAAAGCTTTCAATCCATGAACAAAGCATAATTTTTAAAACAATCTATAAAAACATTAAACATTGCGTTTCTCAACATATCTTTGAATTGAACAAGTTAAAACTTATTAGGAGATGAAAGTTAATCAACTAATTGTAATGATCATACTGATTATATTATCCTTACAAAGGATTCAATCGATTAAATCGAATCACCTATCCTTTCTGTACTATTGATGTCAATGACGAGTTGATACTTAGAATAGAATTATATTTGTCCTAAATCATGATATTAACTTCATTAATAAAAAAAATGCATTAGTAATTAAAACTACTATCCTATAACTTCTTTTTTTTTGTAACCGATTTAAATTTTTGAATATCCCAGGATTCGAATCCGGATGCGTGGCGAATTTTTACCATCTCCCAACCACTTTGACAATGAGACATTATTACTATCCTATAACTTCATATGTTACTAAATGAAATAGTAGAATCAATAATTTACATGAATATCTTTTCCTCTCATGTACCACCATTCATTGTTTTTTTCTTTTTGAAAGATTTTTTTGAAGATCTCTACTTAAATTAGACGATGATTGAGTTATTTCAACAAACAAGTGAACGGTCTCCTACACACGGACCCGATCTTTGTTGCAACAACCATGATATTTGAAGATTTGCTTTCCAAAATCAACATTTCTGCTAGTATGTTTTTGCGTATTAAAACATCGTACTGGAACCGGGATTGTAAATGTAAACCCATAGTCTGTAGAATACAAACCACAATGAGTCTATTTCCATATTGTCTGGTATACTAAGATGAATCTTTCAGCAAGCAAATGGAATGAGATATCAAACAAATGAAGAAAAGGATCCACATAGAATGAGAACGGACTAAGAGATCCATGTACCACTAAGCAAAGATCCATCACAAGCAAAAGTCAGCTAATAGGAGTAAAATGTAATGACTGAAGTGAGCTTAGATAGAACACATCACAAAAGTAACGCGAAAAATTTCACTGGTCTCCAATATACTGGAACACATACATAGCACCAATGGAACTGTATGAGATAGCCAGCCTAGAAAAGTGATGCTCTTTTTTCCCTTCTTATCTCCTCCTATCTCGAAGTGCTAGCACCTCTGCAAAACCCCACTCCAGCTATCAATGCATAAAACACAAAAACGGTAATTCAAATAAAAGAAATGATCACTAGAAATGCAGAAGCAAACCTTGATATGATGTTGAGAGACATGCTTGCAGCTCTGACACTGCAGCCTCAGCACAATTTTCTCAGGTAGCATTTGGTACGTTGGAATGGAGATTGGAATAGAATGAGAGAATTCCATTAGGATGTTTGATACAAAAAAAACGTTGGAATAGATATGAGAATTTAATTCTCTTGGGAATCAAATTCCCATTGAACATGGGAATTTCATTCCTTCCTGAGAGGTAAAGAATTTGATTCCCATTCTATTAGGAATCATCCTAAAAACGTTGTATGCCTTCCTCTACGGTTGTTACTCTTTCTCTACGACCATCCCTCCTCCTCCGTGGTGTGTTCCCGACATCTGTCACCCTCCTCCTCAGATAAAGCCCTCCCTCCTCCTCTACAGCCTTCTCTCCTCTGCAATCATCTATTTTCTATATTTTTTGTTTTTTCGTTTTCTTTTCCTATTTTTTCCTATGTATGTATTTTTTTTACAAAGAATATTGATATTTTTTATTGTCTTTTTTTCCTACAAAAAAATTTTATTCTACCAAGAATATTTTATTAATGGTAATTAAAAAAGAATTATTTATGTTAATGCTAATTTAGAAAAGATTATTTATGTTAATACTTTTATATGTATGTGTATATTGTAGTGTGTATAGAAAAAAATATTTTAATTTTCTTTTCCAAATTAACAGGATATTTTTATTAATATATAGTTGTTAATCTTCCAAATTTTTTATTTCCATTTCGATTCTGTTCTATCGTAATAAATATTAGAAAGAAATTGTTTGTCAATTTTATTCTGTAATTCTGTTACATACCAAACATAGGAATGAAATAAATTTATTTCATTACATTCCATTCCAGAGTTTATTCCATTTCTATCTATTTTCATGCCAATGTACCAAACACAACATTAGTGGTCTTAGCCTGTTGAAAAAGAAGGATGAGACAACCAGGTCAGCAAAGACTTTCACCATCAATCAATTATCATCATAATTCAAACTAACAAAGACATGGCATGTCTTACGACATAACATTATCTTCTGACATAAAAAAAATATACATTTCACTTGTCACAGACTCACAGTATACATCATTCAAATATTCTTGCCCCATTAAGATTTTACTTAATTTCACCCAATGACAATGGACAGGATACCTTACTAAGGAATATCAATAGCTACATATTTAGATATGCCAAATTCCTCAAACATCAACAATAAGCTATGAAGTCTAAACTACGAAAATTTAAGAAGGCATCACGAAAGAGGCATGTGTTCACTACCATTAAGGATTTAAGGAAAGACATTATCAATGTCAACATTAACAACCTCCTACTCTAGCACAGGTGGCCAGGGGAGGATATGCGCCTCCCCCTCTTGAGTTCAAACCCAGGAGAATATGAGGGGGATATAGTCCCCATACCAATAGGCTACCGATTACAAAAAACACATTATCTATGTCAACATTGGAAAATGTAAATATTTTATAAATCGTACGGTTTATTGCCAAGATTGGATTCTTGTGATTGATGGTATATACCTTCTTGTGAAAGACAGACTTGGTCTGCGCTCCGTAACCTGACTACTTGCGATCGTAACGATGCTTCCGCTGAGCTGCAAGACTGTCCTTCCCCTTCTTGTATTGGGTGACCTTATGTAGGGTGTGCTTCTTGCACTGCTTGCTCTTGCAACAAGTTTTCCTCATCTCCGGACACCTTAGAGAAGCAACCCAATTCTTAGAATACCCTCAAAAAAAGCAATCGATTTCTTCACTGGATAAAATCACAAAATCATACTCCAAAATTACTATAGCCTCGTTCAGATGTGAAATGCACAACAAAACAGGCATACCACTAATAAGAAATTTCTCCTTTAAAAATCCTGTTTTTCAAAGGAAAAAACACTAATAAGAATTTTCCCTGTAAAAGTCATATTTCTCAAAAAAAAAAAAAAAAAAGCTTGGTGGATGAGCTGCAAAAACAATTTCTTTTTGGAAGTTCACAAAATAAAGCAACCAACCATTTCAGACACAGCGCAGCAGTGACACTAAGAACGAACGATTTAACATTGCAAGTTCAAGCCAGGAGATGCCATTGGAGAACAGAAGACAATATCCATCTACTATTTCAAGAACACCGCTGAAAAGACGGGTACAAGCATAGAATGAAAAACAACACGATGAAGGGAGGAGGCAGTTACCATTATCGACTCGCTGGGAAACTACGGTACAAGCATATGTCGATAATATTATCTGCCGCCACCACTGTTGTTTTCATACGCCGATGCCACTCGCTGCTGCAAAACAAAGAGATCGTCTTTAAGATTCGTCGACATATTTGTGCAAGCTGAGTTTCTAACCGAGAGCAAACGATATTGAGAGGCGCAAAAAGAGAAAAGGAAGATACTCGGGTGGAGGAGCACTCCGATGAGAAGTGAGAGGCACGAGTGGCAGAGCAGCACACAGGGCGGGCGCAAAACGAGAAAGAGGCACTCGGGCACACATAGGCGTAGGAACACTCGGGAGCACACAGGTAGAGAAGCACTCGGGCGGAGGAGGGCGACAGAGCACACAGGCAGAGGAAGGCGGCGGAGCACTCGGATGCAGAAAGAAAAAGAGAGAGAAAGGGAAGAAGGTTTTGAGAGTGTATTTTGAGGGTGGAGGAGCACTTGGGCGGAGGGTAATTTTGCGGGTGGAGGGGGAAACGGAAGAAGGTTTTGTGTAAAGGACTGAGATTTTAGGTAGAAGGAAAGAAGAAATAAAAGAGGAAAGAGCTGCCATTTAAAATTTTAAGATTTTAATTTTATTCACGATCAAAGTTAGTGATTAAATCGGTAGTTAATATGAAATAAATAAAAAATGATCATAGTCATGAAATTTAATTCGTAGTTAATTTTATGGTTATTTTATAATATTTAAGTAAAAAATAATTTTCCATTGAGATATAAATTTTAACCTTAGATATTTCTTTGTTAGCGATGACTTAGATATTTCTTTGTTAGCGACGACATGTGACTTCAAATCCTCAATCATTTGAGCGGTGGTATCATTGTCCAATCACTTAGGTGACCTTAAAGGATAATATTTTGATTTCTTGTTTAAAATTTTTATATCTGTGGTTATTCCCGTGACTAAACATATAAATTAATCATGATTTTTCTACATGTGGCTAAAATCGATGACTAAAGTCCAAGTTTCTTGCAATGAATAATGCAAATCCATATGATCAACAAATGATTCATCTATTTCATGTTGTTTCTATATGCAACATCACATTATATATAATTTGACAATATATTCAGTAATACACACTCATATACACAATACATGATTCATGTCTTCATATTTGTCTTATATGCAACATCATCATATCATGTATAATTTGACAATATATTGAATAATACACACCTATATACACAACACATGATTCATGTACTTCATATTAGCCCTATATGCAACATCATATAATGTATTATTTAACATTATATTCAATAATATAAATATATGTATTAGACACATGAATACACGCACTTCTTTGACATTATATTCGAATACATATGAAAATCATATATGGTCATACTTAGTGATTGTTCGACCCTAGTGTTGGAGTATTTTACGTCGTTCAACCTTGAAATGGATTTAATGATCGATCCACACCATACACATGTCATTCACTTCTTTTTTTTTTGAAAATGGTAACATACTATTAATGTTCCCTTAGCTAAATAAACCACCACTAAGGGATCAGAATGTCCAAAAGTATTACAGAGATTTGGAACCAAGGTTCCAAACAAACGCAAAAATAGTGTATTTGTAGAGAACCATACATAGTCCATGTTCTCACACCCAAAATATGACAAAAAGAGACTATAGAATTTAGAAATGGGAACTCAAATTAAACTCCATCTCCCTCTCCTGCAGAGCTTGGCAGATTAGGAGCAGGCTCAGAGGATTGTGGTTGGAGAGCCTCATAGGGTCCCATGGAAGATGCATGGAAGATGCAGTATTATTAGGAACTTGTTCCATGGTCCATTCATAATGCATAGAGGAGATAGATTGTAAGAGTTCTTCCTTCTTGAAGCTTGTTGCAAAATTATCTATCCAAAGATGCATTAGAGAGATGATATCAAAAATAATTACTGTGTAAGACTTACTACGGTCTCTAAAAGTTCTGTTGTTACGCTTCATCCAAATCAACTAGAGAATGATTTTAACTAAAGCAACCCACCCATGCTTATTAAAATTAAATTTGAGCGCAGGTGTAAAATTAAATAAGTCAGCAATTTCAAAATATCCAAGGTACATAGCAAAGGATAAGAAGAAGTTCCATATAGGCCAGATAAAGGAACAAAAAATAAATAAGTGGGAATTAGTCTCTATATGCATTTTACATAGTATACAAGTTTCTGAGCCATTCCACCCTCTTTTAAATAAATTCTCCCTAGTTAAATTTTTATTATTTAAGACCATCCATGAGAAAAGCTTGATTTCTAAAGGTACCCAACTTTCCCAGATATTCCAATATAGAGGGAATCAGATGCCCCATCATTCAGGATTCTATAACAAGAATTAACCGAAAAAGTGTTATCTTTGGCTGGCATCCATATAAGGTTATCTCCACCAGGCAATAGGGAAATGTCTTGCAGTAAAGCAGTTAAGAAATCTGCTTGTGATTGGATAATTGTATGATCACCCAAGAATACCTTGGAATGATCAAAAAGTTTATTGAAATCAGTTCTAAATAAATCCACAGTTTTTTTGACTGATGCTTTCTTAAATCTTGCTTCAGAATACAACTCAGGGAAATTAAATTTTAGTTTTTCCCCATTCGACTACTTGTTTTCCCAAAACAGTACATTATTACCACTGTGTACTTGGAAAGTGGTGAAGCAATTAATAATATCAAGACAAGTCTTAATATTTTGCCATAGAGGAAAACAATTGTTTACAGAGGAGTTTAATAAAGCCCCAAGCCCTGCTCTATTTAGATATCGCACCTTAAGAAGTTCTTTCTACTTCATATTATTATTCTCAGAAAGTAATTGCCAAAGCAGCTTAACTTTCAAAGTTTAATTGAAATTTCTTAAGTTAATAATCCCCCAACATTTTTATTTCTTTGATTTACATAAGGTTGTCCAATTAATTAAATGGAGGCCTTTACAATTAAAAGAAAAGAAGTTCCACAAAAACCTGCTTCTGATCTTATCAAAATTTTTCTCTACTTTAACAGGTAAATGAAGAATTGATAAATAATAGGTAGGGATGGCAGAGAGTACAGAATTTAATAAAGTTAGACGACCACCTAAGGATAAGTATTTTGCTTTCTAAATAGACAATTTATTGGAAATTTTCTCTATAATTAGGATCCAGTCTTTATAAATGGCTTTTCTGTAGTGTAATGGTGATCCAAGATACATGAGAGGTAAACCAGGAACCCCACAACCCAATATATTGCAAGAGTTGGTTAGTGATTGTTGGCTCACACCAATTCTTGTGATTGATGATTTGTGGAAGTTTATTTTTAATCCAGAACAGGATTGAAAACAACATAAAATCCTTTTGATGCTTATCATGTCCTCCTCACTGTCAGAAAGAAACAATAAAGTATCATCTGTATATTGTATGTTAACCACAGTAGGACCCTATGTGGGAATCGTATGTCAGTGATTAGATTATTAGCCAATGCCAGTTTCAACATGTGGTTTAAAATATGCGTGGCAACTATAAATAACAGGGGGGATAATGGATCTCCTTGCCTTAATCCATTGGTAGCTCCAAAGAATCCTTTGGAAGAATCATTGACCAATATAGAAAATTTTGAGGTACAGATACACATCCTAACCCAGGAAATCCATTTGGGTCCAAATCCTAGTCTATTAAGGGAGTCTAGCAAGAAATCCAAATTTACATTATCAAAGACGTTTTCAAAGTCCAGCTTTAGGATGTATCCAGGAATGTTTGAGGTTTTCACGTAGTGTAGAGTTTCTTGTGCAACAATAAAATAATCTCCAATCGATCTTATAGCTAGGAAAGCACATTGAGATTGATCAATTGTCTCATTTAGGAATGGGGTAAACCTTGTTGCCAATGTTTTAGTGATAATCTTATATATACTGTTTACTAGACTGATTGGTCTAAAGTTTTTGATGTGTTGAGCACCAATCTTCTTGAGAATTATTGCAATAAATGTTTGATTAATTGGTGCTAAAAATTCAGGGTCACTAAAGGAGTAAAGGTTCTCGAAGAAATTGAGTATATCTAATTTCAGAAGATCCCAGAAGTGCTAAAAGAAATTTAAGGGAAAGCCATCAGGCCCTACGGCTTTGTCTCCAGGTAGGCTAAACACATTCCTTTTTATCTCCTTTATTGTGAAAGGCTCCTCTAATGATTCAGGGTGTAAGATCTTATGAAGAACTAAGTTATCCCAGTTGATAGAAACATTGAATCTTTTTTCCTTGTTAAATTACGAAGTGAAGTGTTTTTCTATCTCTTTGCATATTACTTTGGATGAATAGACTAGGGTATCGTTTATGTTCAATGAAGCAATGGTGTTAACCCTCCTACGACATTTTACCATGTTGTGAAAGAAGGCTGTGCTCAGATCCTTCTCTTTAAGTTATTGTATTCTAAATTTTTGTTTCCAGTAAGATTCTTACGCCTTTAACAAGGAAATATGTTCTATTCTTAGAGTCTTTTTCTATTCCCAGATCTCATCACTAAGCAAAGAAGATTCAGCTAGTCCGTCAATGTATTATATTTGGGATTCTATATATAGTAATTTGTTCCTCCTCTCCTCCTTGATTGGACCAATCCAATTTTTAATGTATTGTTTCAGATTTTTTTTGTCTATATGTAAAAACAGCAATGGGAGAAGGTAAGGAGCAGATATAAGTGGATTTCTGCAAGCAATCCAGTAAGAATTGCTCAAAACCAACGATATGAAACCAGGATTTATAAAATCTGAATGGGAATGGACCCCAGTCAAGAGGGATTGTATCTAGAATTATGGGGATATGATCAGAAACAACCTTGGCCTTTCCGGAGCAGAAGGCATGAGGAAATTTTACTGACCAGTCTGTAGAGATGAGGAATCGGTCAAGTTCGATCATAGTTGGATTCGAATGAAAATTAGACCATGTAAAAAAGTAATACTTGCCTGACCAATCATTCACTGTAAATGTCATGACATAACTAGCCTGTAGATGTCATTCACTGTAGATGTCATGACATAACTCGCCTGACCAATCATTCAAATGTCTCTAAACAGATCACCTAGGGCATAATACTTGTTTGAACCTGACTCTCTTCTACTTGGCCTTCAAAGTCGATTAACTGAGTCAAGCGACCGATCCAACATTATATATGTTAGTTGTCATTGCACTTAAATGTATTTCTTTCAACATATGTCAATAAGGGATAGAATATGATATTAGGAATTAAATTTACATCGATATTATATTTGACTTATTTTGATATTAATCCAATTAAATCATATTTGATCTCATAATTAGATCGATATTATATTTGATTTCACACTTGAGCATATGTTTTATTAACATTAAATTCGGTAATATGTGTTTAATATAATATTTTCCTTAAAACTATGTATGTTAATCACAAAATAATTTTAACACTATATTCGTACATACATAAAAATCATTGGTGATCTCAACCTCAAATTAGGCTAAGCGACCGATTTCACACCATACTTGTGTCACTCGCTATAGATGTCATGATATGACATGCACAACCAATCGCTTGAGATGCTATGCCCATTTGGCCTTCAAGTCAATCGTCCGGGATGATCTGACCTCGAACCAGGTCTAACGACTAATCTAATATTATCATTAAAGCATGTTAGATTACGTATTTTCATCGACATTATATTTGAATATTGTACATATATTTGATTTTTTATTCTCTTTTGTAATAGATTGCTTATTTTTATCAATATTATATTCAATTATATATATGTTCGATTTAATATTTTGAATATTGACATTATTTTCAAGCATATATGTTCAACATCATATTTGAACATACTTGAAAATCATATGTCAACCTCGACTTTATATTCGAACATACATGTGTCATTCAACCTCGAATTTGATCGGATGGTCGATCCTATAAATACTTGTTAATTTCAACATTATATTCGAAATATACATAGAAACCATATGTTAATCTCAACATCATATTCATGATTGCATGTAAGTCGTTTTCTTTGTTCGCTATTATTGTATAAATCTTTATTATATAATTTCTAGAATACGTGTGTAACAATCATGAATGGAATTCTTCTATAGTAATTAACAGACCCTCATTGGATGTGGTCTAGAAGAAGTCAGAATATTAAAAAGTCATGATAACACTCCAAGATTTATTAAAAAAATACAAATTCCACAAGGATATAGATAAGAACATGCAAATAATGGTTTGGGTTAAGGATGAACCCACACCCAACCCAAACTATTCAAGTTGAGTGAATTTGAACCTAGGTCTAGACCCAACTCAATCCAAGAAACTTCAGATTAGGTCAAGTCGGTCGCGAGGTTTCATATGTTTCTATTTATTTTATTGCTATTTACAATACATACATCTTATTTTGGAAGTGTGGTGGTTTCTATATATATTTTATTTTATGATGAATATGTTATTATTAAATCTTAAAAATTGAATTTTTATTTTCAACACCCAACACATGAGCTGGAATAGTTTTTGGTAATGGTAAGTAGTATTAGATATTTATCCTAAGGAAAAAATTCAAGGAAATCAAGAGTCCAGAATTCACAAAAATCATAGAAGGAGAATAAAACAATGTTCTTGCCAATATTACAGACCAACGCCAGCAAAGCTGGGAATCAAGTTCAAATAACAAAATGAGACTAATGATGCTATTGCCCCATGTCATCAACATGGACAGATTGATGAAGGTTGATGTCAGTAGCAGGGTGAGAAGCGTCTGAAGAAGCGGATCGGATTGCAAACGAAGCAACTTTCATAGAAGATAATGAATTCCTCAGATTCTCCTTCTCAAACCCTGGTAAAAGAGCATCTGACTATAGATTTATTAGTCCAATGATATCCAAAATAATAAGATAAATAGATTTAAAAGAACCACAAAAAATTCTACTGTTTCTTTCTTTCCAGGTTACCCAGAAAATAACCTCACACCCTCCAGAGATAAGATAAAGCTCTCCGGTATCTCTAATTCATTCGTCCAGTCGTCTGATTTCGTACCATTATTGTAGCTAAGATTAGATATTGATGTCTTCCCTGTCTTCTTCGTAACAGCAACTGCTGCTTATTAGACAATATGGACGTTGATTTGATGAATGGGTTTATGTTTTAATAAAGTGGTTAGGACGTCCGTCAGCATCTTATTCCAAATCAAAGTTTCCTTCTTTCAGTGTTCGTTGGATTTTATTTTATTTTAAAAAAAATTGAAGCTCCGAACGTCCTTTTCGTATATAAAAATGTAATTGTCTCTGTCAAATCTTTAAGCTGAGTCTGAAGAAACGTAAAGAAACAATTTTTGCAGAAAACATCACCATCAAATTGTTATGGAAACAGTCCCCCTGCAGTAAACCGCAATAGTTAGTCATGTTCAAAACCAAAGGAAGCCAACATCGTTTTTCCTACTCGCAGGAAAGAGGAATGAAACAGCGAGATAATTATGAACAGTAAGCAAAAAGAGCAAGGTTCCAAATGCTGCTACTTTAAGAACATGACCAGGGCCCTCCGGCTTTGTCTCAAGACAATAACGGAGGTTGATGCCAACTCCTGCTTCTTGCAATCGACCAATACTAATCATAACAGTCCTAATCTAAGAATGATCATAATCGTCATGAATATCAAAAAATCCTGAGCTGCTTCCATTGAAAAACAAGGCATGCAAGGGTAGTATGGTAATTACGTTCTAATATGGCCTCTTTAACTACCGATCATCCAACCTATTAAAACATCCTCCCTTCCCCAGTTCACATCTCGGTTGCAAGTCCGATGACTTCCCCTTCACCGGCGTCAATCAAGAAGAAGAAGAAGAAGAAAAGGCCCGGCGCCTTCTTCACACTTGCATGCGGCTGCAAGGACTCCGACTCCATCTCTATCAACCATACCCCTTCCACCACAACCACCACCTCCTCCTGTTCCTCCTCCCCCTCCTCTTCCCAGTTCCACCCCAAACAAAACCTCCAACAAGAGGAGGAGGAGGAGGAGGAGCAAGTATCCACCACCAGCTCAACCCCAAGCGTCGCCTCCCTCCTTCGCCAGCTCAGGGACCTGGAGCAAACCGTGCTCTCCTGGGAACCCAGAAGTTCCAAACCCAGCCCAATCCACAGAACCAGAAGCCTCGGGGCCGAGTCCGGCCACGAGGAGCAGTGGCGGCGGGGGCACATGGGCAGCAGCAGTGACGGGGGGGAGGTGGGAGCAGGAGGGAGGAGCGTGGCGGTGGTGAAGGAGACGAAGGACCCCGTGGGGGACTTCCGGAGGTCGATGGTGGCGGTGATAGTGGAGGAAGAGATCGTCGGGGAGGACGAGCTCCGGCGGCTGCTAGGACGGTTTCTTGCGCTGAATGACCCGGAGAATCATCACCTCGTGCTCCGGGCGTTTGCCGCGGTTTGGTGGGAGATGTTCTGCGCCGGTGAGCGTAACGAGGAGGAGCAGGAAAGAATGGGAGTGTGTGGAATTTAACCATGGCTAGAGGCTGCAGTTCCTGACTTTTGTTGGTGTCAATTGTGTCGTTATTATTGTTCATATGGAATAAATTTCTGATATTGTTTCTTCAGAGATGATTTTTATGGTTAACCTTTTCATTTATGGATTCTTGTTGGAAGAGAGAAGGATATTATATGGTCATGGTCACAAACTCACAAGTGACTAGAGATTGAACCAGACAAGGTAGTTGAGGTTTAGATCCTTATCAAGTTGTGCATTAAGTTAGCAATAGTTGGGTTTTTTATTCGTGTTTGGTATACAAATGCATATATTGATTATATGTTGAACTTAGGTGACCTGATTAACCAATTGCACCAGTTCACAGATGTATTATGTGAATTCAAAACAACTTGACAGATTATGGAGCTTAGAGTCCGACAATTGGTGTAAGAATGGTTGTATACTTGTATGAATAGATGTAAAAACACTTATAAATTTTTTTTACAACATTAAAATGTAAGATATGAACGATTTATAATTAACATCATGTTTTAACTTGAAATATCATAACTTGCAATAGAGATATTTGTTCGACAACAAAATGCTAAAAAAATGATTTGAAAAAAGTCCTTCTAAATTGTAGAAAAATACAATCTTGATACAACCTATAAGAACAACATTTAAGTAATCTACTTACAAAAAAGGTACTTACGAAAAATCCTCTGATATAACTAACAAGGTGCAAATAATTTTTCCTATAGTATTAATCGCAAGGTTACTATAAAAGTTTGCGCTACAAACACCAAAAGATTATAGTAGACTATTTTAGGGTATAGGATTGTAAAAGTGAGGACTGTTAGTCGCAAAAACAATGTCCAATACTTGTTAAGAAGATTTTGAACTTTTTTATTTCATTAAATTGGTAAACACCAGTTCAACATATATGCAATACTCTCATTGGTTTTTAAATTTTAAAATCTATTATCTATATTTTCAAATATTATCTTGACATGCATTATTACATGTGTTTTTTACTAATAGTGATAAATGGAAGGTTGTAATGCAAACATGTAGAAAAAGGAAATAGGGAAAAACTAGATAAAAAGGTAAAAGTGGAGATAACAAAAAAATCCTTTAAAAAGAAAATCTAAGGAGAGTTGCGAGTTGGACACACTTTGTGTAAAATACTAAAATTAATCTACAAAACTATCAAGCAAGTTAAGATCAAATTGAATTATAATTTATTTGTTATTAATCAAAGGAGATACAAAATCCTTAATCATATTATGTCCATATCATCTACAATATGATCTTACACAAGATTTC
Source organism: Posidonia australis (assembly GCA_024699735.1). Taxonomy (NCBI): domain Eukaryota; kingdom Viridiplantae; phylum Streptophyta; class Magnoliopsida; order Alismatales; family Posidoniaceae; genus Posidonia; species Posidonia australis. Next base: position 17,392 of record JAMKQA010024134.1, read on the forward strand.
ATTCTTTTTTATTACATAGGGACACCCAAACCATCACCAACATTAGAGGTGAGATGAGGGCCAAACTTGAGAAGATCGCCAATATTCCCTCATTCTTAGCTAAATATAGTGACAGGAGGAGTTCAACCCTTATTTCTTTCTTTGGTGATTGAAAATGCAAGAAGAAGAGCCTAAGAGATCGTAGAAACATGTTATTAGAGTTCGAAAATATGTATAGATACATTTAGAGAGAGGGATTTAGTAAATCCACACATACATTGCACATGATGCACAAATTTTTGTAAATTTAATTTTCACAATGAAATGGCAATTTATGTTTATCTTATACTTATGAAATTAAATATTTTTTATTATATATTTCTTAACTTATAACAAATCTTTTTATGTGATTCATGCACATAAATTTAGATTTGACTTTCATACAATAGACATTGAAAACCACCATATAACTGAATTATCTATCACTTTGCAGCCAAATGTTGTGACAAGAAAAGAGAGTGGAGGTGGAGGTGAGAAGAAAGAGATTGATGGTGGTGAATGAGAGAGAAGGTCCCTTAGGGGACTTGAGAACAATGGTGCATTGATATTGGAGATGGAGATCATTAGGTCGAACGAGCTTAAGCAGTTGCTAGGTAGTTTTTTATTGCACTTTAATCAATTAGAACAACACCTCACACTTTCAGCATTCCTTGGAGTTTGGTAAGAGGTCATGTTTAGTGGTATTTATTTTTGTCAATGGGTTGGGTTAAGCCCATCAATCTATTGAACCTAACTCATTGTTTTAGATATGGATTGAAAAATCAAATCCAATAGTCTTGTTAATCCATAGTTCATTAATCCAAACTTTTAAATGGTTGGACCATAAGTGGAACATATTACTCAACCATTAACCCGGTAATTTATTAGAACTACTAGTAAAAAACCCTAGAATTGTGAGGACAACTTATTAGAACTACTATTAAAAGAATCTAGAATTGCGAGGACAATTGTCCTCGTAATATCCTCATGAAGTCCTCGTAGGATCCTCGCTAAAGACCTTTGCGAGGATAAGCAGTTGTTAGGCAGATTTATTATACTTTAATCAACTAGAACACCACCTGACGCTTTGAACATTCCTTGGAGTTTGGTAAAGGTACTTAGTGGTATCTATGATTGTCAATGGGTTGGGTTAAGCTCGTTAGTCGATTTGACCTAACCTATTGTTTCAGGATATGGATTGAAAAATCAAATCCATTAGTCTTGTTAATACGTAGTTCATTAATCCAAACTTTTAAATGGTTGGGTCATAAGTTGAACATATTACTCAATCGTTAACCTGCTAATTTATTAGAATTAACACTAAAAATACTTAGAATTGTGATATCTTTACGGGTTCTGGCGAGATCCTTGTTAAAGACCTTTGCGAGGATATTTTGTTCTCGTAATAGAAGTCATCGCTGAATCAATTCGCTATGTACACACAAATATTGTTACGAGAACATAATAAGGATGAATTTTCTTGTAATGTCCTCATAACGTGCATGTGATGTCCTTGTAAATTTTTGAAAGAAAAATAAATCAAAAATCACGAGGACTCGTGAGAACCTTTCATAACAATGTTCTCATAATCCATAAAAAAATTTTAAAAAAATTCAAAACTTGTGAAGACTTCACAAAGAACAATCTTTGCGAAGTCCTCACAAATTTAAAATAAATAAATAAAGAAAATATTAGTTCTAATTCATGCAGCTGTAAAAGGAATCAAATTGTTGTAAAAGAAATCACAAGCAAACAAATAATGAATTAGAAAAAAACAAAAGAAGTCACAAGCAAACAATGACTTCGAAAAAACCAAAAGAAGTCACAAGCAACGCTAGCTTATTTCTGCTGATTTGAGTTGAGTTCTGGTGAAACATTATATATACAGAGTTAAAGAGGAAAGTAAATACATTATACTAATGGAAAAGCTCTGATGCAATGCCAGCTTAGCTTTTGCTGGCAGGGCCTAGAAGAGTTGCACGAAATGGAGTGGCTTTCATCTCTTGTTTGAGAACAAGAATTAGGACTTTTCCATGTTTAATGTTGTTGAATTATTACCAAATTGATTTCAATATACAAGGACAACTATGGGTTGCCAAAGTTCAAAACATAAAATTCACAAGATAATATGCAGATTTGAAGATAGCTTACATTTATAGGATTAGATCATCAGCTAAGCACGGTGGGAGGACCAATCCACAACATCCTCTTGAACATGTCGATGCTAAAGGAGGAATCCGATGAACTGTTACTATCGCAATCATGTCAAGCTCACATATGGATGCATTTGGATCAGAGGAAAATGGAGAAAATATATATAGAACTTGGTATTGTTATATCATTAGGATAGGAGACACCTTCAATATTCAGTACCAGAGGACCGTGGTCCCTTTTCTCATTCACAAATTTAATAATTTGCAGCATGGCATCACGAAGAGATGCCTCCAATGTAGTACGTTTGGGATTTCCTTCTTCCAACGGGCAGTCTAAGATCATTCAGTAAACAAATTATTACCACAAGAAAAACTCATATTTGCCGATGAAAATGCTGACCTGGAGATTTTGCCAAGAGTTTGCTGAAAGATTTGTTCAATCGAGTTACCTGAGTGATCCGCATGGATAGCATCTGCTTTGGTATCCTCAAATACCAACTCCTGATACAACTACTTTGCTCTCTCCTTCCTCACTATCAGCAAAAATTGGTTTTTGTTTTATCATCTCTGAAGCGGAATTTCTGTTAAAAGAATTCAAAAGATAAGATAACAATGACATGCCTCAAGTTTGACCAGACTCCATTAAAGGATGCTCCATGGAGAGTTACTGGAGTGGATACCTACAAACATGATCAATGCAAGAAACTTAGAAACTTGCTTTTTACCAACAACGACCCAAACAACATCATGCATCATAGAGCATGCAAGTTCCTCGACAGAATCTGGCATGGTGGCACTGAATAAAGAACGGATCATTGATGGATTTGAGCATGCTTTCACTATAGCATCTATCTGCTCTACAATACCCAGCTTAAAAAGCTTACCTGATTCATCTAAGACAAGGTGCACCACTCTCTATAAATGTAATGCATTAGTGTTCTTTATTCGGTCTTAAGATTTGTAGAAATTGTCTAACTTTTCACCATCTTGAAGTAGCTAACCTTTACAAAGATAAGAAGCTCAGATTTAATTGTGTTTTTTTTTTTTAATAAAGATTTCAAATGTTCCTATGATAATAAAAGGTAGTTAAATCCCATAGTGACTTGAACTTCCAGAGAGTCTGTTTGTCAACCAAGAAACAAAAGACTAGGTTTCTTTAAGTTGACAATAAAAAGTTATGATCATTACATAAACATTAAACAAAAAACATGACATAGAACTTTATTTAAGTAGAGATCAGAAATATGAAACCAATAACTATCACTCAAAGTCAAAAACCAACGAGTATCATATTAATTAGTAACTAATTAAAACATACCTTCATTCTTACACGTGATCATAATAGTATAGACTTCAGGTATTTATTGAAGAAATCTAATCTTTAATGCTCCTCAACTTTACTCCTTAAACAATAATCAACAATTATTGGCATACACTCATTCTTTGTAAAGAAGCAAACAACAACTGTTATTGTTATCACCATGTATCACTCATGTAATCTTACATGATGGTCCGTTTGACTAAGCAAAGAGAAAATTTTATTATTCAATCAATCTAAGTAAAAATTCTGTGAACCTAAACGAACCTAAATTGAATGCAGACCACTTCAAATCACAAAAAGTAATCAATCATACAATTAAATATGCCACAACAAAAGGGGGGAAAAATGTGACCATGACAAAAAGAAAATATTTGTGCCTTTAATTGTTGGTGATAACTAATAAATAAATGAATGGTGAGCTAACCACGTAATACCATAATGATTGGTGTTGCTAGATAATAAACAAATCTAATAAAATAATAACAACAATAAAAAATAACATCATTGTTGTGGCATATTTTATTGTAGAACTTGTCACTAGAGACCACCTAGTCATGGTGACCACGAGGACTGAAGAGGTCGATTTCTCCGACCATATCTCAAAAAATAACATCGTTGTCTTTACTCCTAGAGGCTAGCAAAGAAGCAATCTTGTTACAGCAGAGGGCGGTGACAAAGTCCTTGAAGTTATTGAGCGTGCAGTTGTATATGCCTTTCACTATTAGAAATTTTAGATTTTGTGAGGACATTTTGCGAAGACATGACGAAGACTTATCTCTGTAAAAAAATAATGAGGAAAAATAGTATGGCAATAGCGAAGACTAGTTCTCGCAATTATGTTATGAGGACTTAGCGTGGATATATCTTCTTTATGTCTTCGTCTTTTATTTAGAGAGTAAATAACGAGGATATGTCCTCATTAAATCTAAAATTCCAACCTACGGGCCACTTTGCCCTTTCTTTATCTGCCTTCTCTCTCCCTCTCGTCTCTCCCACTCGGATCTCCCTCTCATTGTGTCCCCACTGATCGCTGCCTCCTACTTGCCGTCGCCTCCCGTTCGTCGCCACCTCCTCGTCTATCCCTCTCACTACATTTTCCTTGAGTGGTCGGGGTTTTTTCTCCTTCTCATCCTTCAATCGACCATAGTCGGGTCTTTCTTATCCTCGGTTGTAACTTCGTCGACATAGCTTCCTCATCTTTCAAAGTTTCTTCAAGGTTGACCATTACTCTCTCTCTCTCTTTGTGTGTGTGTGTGTGTGTGCGCGCACGCGTGCGCGTTCTATCACTTAAACTGAACTTCATGCGGTCCTTTAAGTTTTCATTTTTATTGTAGTGAAGAATTAGTGTCAGACGGAGAATATATGTCAAATATTGTGTTTAGGTTTGCTAAATTGGTAATATATCTCTACTGAATTGTGTTGTTATTTTGCATTCAAGTAGTAGGGAGATTCTTGTGTTTAGAACTGCTAAATTATTGCATTAAATTTATGCTCTAAAGTCTAAACTGATCCCATGGATTTGTGCTATACTATTACCAATTTATTTTGATAATAGGTTTTATTTTTAATATAATTCTCAAAAAAATTGTGCTTTTATTTTCATGTTTGAAGTTGGAAAAGAAGGGCAACAAAAGACTTAATACCACATAGCAGAAAGAATTAATACTGTATGTCAAAGAGAAGGCCACTTGACTTGTTATCAAAGTAAAAAGTCACTTAAATATTCTCATTTTCAAATTACATTAGCTTCTCTAGGAACAAAAGCCATTCGAAAGCTAAAATCTGTGCACAAACAGGTTCTTAGAATCACATTCATGTCTTCCTCCATATCTTCTTTCAAGCACCATCTGTTTCTTTTTTTTCTTGAAATAGTAGATAGTTGTTGACACTAGTATTTGAGTCCTGTTGGGGACTATGGAACTACAATGTCGTAGCCAACTCATTTTTCCAGTAGTAGTTGTCATTCTTAATGTTTTTTATTCTAAAAATCAAGTAAAAGAATTCACAGCGTAAACACCAAAGTAAGAACCATATAAATAGAACAGAGAAAGGATTATCTTCCACACAATGCTTAATTAACTGTATCCAATTTTTAGATAAACCAAATGTGTGTAACACCTTGTACATAACACTCCAATGTAACTTGTCGTAGGCTTTCTCCATATCTAAATTGAAGATAGCATCTCCACCCGGTAGACCATGATCAAGATGTTGAATAAGCTCTTGACTAAGAGAGAATTTCATAGATCAATCTATCTCCCACAAAAGCACCTTGTTCCTTGGAAATCAACTTGGGCAGAATTAAACTCAACCTTTCAGTCATGATTGTAGATATAAATTTGTAATACACATTACATAGACTAATAGGTCTAAATTATGAAAACTCCTTAGGATAGTCCTTTTTAGGTATAAGAGCAAGAAAAGTGGCTTTCCAAGATCTATTAAGACTTAGTACCTGTGAAGAAAGATTTAATAGCATTAGTCACATCCATTCCCACTATCTCCCATCAGTCAATGAAGAAATTAACTGTAAAACCACCAGGACCAGGTGCATGGTCACCCTCCAATGCAAAAACAGCTAATTTGATTTCCTCATCACCAGGAATAGCACATAGATGGGCATTATCTGCATCAGTAACTACATTGGGAATCAACTTCAAAGTTCAGAATTATCATCACACTGAGCAGCTTTCAATAATTCCTGAAAATAATTTCTTCCTTCCCTTCTAAGGATTTCCTTAGAATTATCGGATTTGGGATTTTCTAACATACCAGCATACACATTTCTTTTCCTTCCTTTACCAGAGCATTGAAAAATTTAGAATTTTTATCCCCAGATTGCAGCCATTTTTATCACCAAAGTAAAAAGAAGAAGACAATAAAATTCACAAGTGAAATCGAGCATTTTCAATCATTTCATGACTTTGCTCTGTCCTAGAAGAAGTCTCCTTTTCAATGAAAGGAAGTCCAAAGGCCAGAAATCTATGGCATTAAATCAAATAAGTGTTTGAACCTTTCTGCAATTGAAACTTGATTACCATCCCTGTCCATAATCAATAAAGTAAATATCTTGATATAAACAACCTCATATAGAAATTCATACCCAGTATAGTAGTTTCTGGTTCCCAAGGAATGTGACAGGCAATAAGCAATTACATGCTTTAGCTACTCGTATTCAAATCAGACATGGCAGTTTCTTAAGAAATATATCCATAATTACCAACATTAAATAAAGCATCAAATAGGGATTTTAGTATTTTACTCCTTAATTTGCAGACTTTCAAGTACAGTATCTAGAAGAATATAATAACCTGAAGAAATATCAAGGAAATTTTCTAAGAATTTTATTTCTCTTGTAGGTACTAGAAGGAATCAAGGAAAAATCTTAAACTTACACTACAAAAGGAAGTACGAATGTGGAATGTGATTGTGTGAAGTTAGATGCCTGATGTAATTGGAATTTGTCTTTGCATGAATATACAATAAAACAATCTTAGGCTTACTTGACTCATATGGAACTGTTGTTTTTACTCTTGGGATCCTTTTGTTCTTTAGGTTTCCAAGTTCTTAAGCAAATTGGTATCTCTTTTTTAGCCCGTCTTTTTTAATCTTCGTTTGGTTCTTGTTTTTTTTTTCTTTCATGGCAAGGTGAGGCGAAGCTTGGTTGGATAGCTTAGGCACAATCTGATTTCTTAACTGACACTGTGCTGATTGAGAATAAGGTAAGAAAGTTTGACACACTCTCGCTGTTTCTTTTGTTTTTTGTTTGATGATTTATAGTGATATTTTGTCGTCAAGTTGTCTAGAATTATCTATTGTTTCGAGGGACTTTTCATTAGTATTTTTTAATCCTAAAAATATGACTCAGAAAATATTATAATAATGGGCAATTAATGAAAACTGTTGTTGAGCTAGCCGTCTCTTTGTCAAGGTAGTCTTTACTATGTACAGAGCAAGAAGATTAAAGCAAGATTTTTTTTAGTACTCATGATAGTTGAACTTAGCAGTCAGTACCTGAGGTTTGAGGTGTGTTTAAGTCGTTTTCAACGTAGCACCAGAGATGACAATGCCTCATTGTCTCAGTGGCTTGGAGAAGGTTAAACTTCTCACATCTCTCAGGTTCAAATCTAAGGACATTAAAAAAAAAAAAAAAAAGTCTAAACCGATAACAAAAAAACATAACACCAGAGATGAGGTTAACTGCAGCTTTATCCAGGTAATTCAACAGTCTATCAAAAAGAGAGAATAGAAGACAATGGCAATCATGTCTTCTCATTAAGAGCAGTGACTTGCCAAGTTACATCTCTTGAAAAGTAAAGATAAAATCATAAAAGCAATTGCTTTGTTCTTTTCTTTTTAAATAAACGAAATCGGCATAGGTTCTCAGGTCACCAATTTTTCTTTGCTTTTATAATTTTGAAAAAAGCCAATAGTGAGCCAATGCTTACAAGAGGAATTCCAGTATTGACTTGCTTTGAAGATTGCCACTTATCATATATATTTTTAAAAGCCAGCGTTGAGCCTATATAGTCAAGAGGAATTCTAGTATTGACTTCTTTTTTTTCGAAGATTGTCTTCAATTAGAATAGTTCTTTTACATAATTGTTTTTCAAGAAAGAAAAAATTGTTTTTATGAGTCAAGTAAGTCGAAGAGTACCTACAAGAGAATTGGAACTGCCATAAGAGAAAACTTATTTAGTAAACACTTCTAACATAAATTGGAATGGTTATTTATATTTTATTCCTTCATCCTATTAGAAACATATTTAGTTGTCGAGAAACTCCTTATCCTTAGTTTATTGCATATGTAGACTTAATTCAAGAAACTTTATCATTGTCGTGACTATTTTAATTGTTTCTTAACTTTAAAAGTTTAAGAAGTTTGACTACACGAGTTTCTTATCATTTCTTTTTTCTATAGAGAGAAATGTCTTCTCATTGTGATTGGATGTATATACGGGTCGTGGATGGAAAAGTGTCTATGAGTTTTTTCAATAGGGTTCAGGAGTTTGTGGAATTTGCATATAATCAAGGTCCGAATATTATGAAAAGGGATGGAAGGATTATATGTCCTTGTAAAAAATATGCATTATTGAAAAAACAATCAAGAAGGGATGTTGAAGTACATTTATGTAAGAAAGGATTTGTGGAAAACTACAAGTGTTGGTTTAAACATGGAGAGGCCTTTCAAAGCTATGGGAAAGTTACTCTTGTTAGTACGGATTCCATTGTAGACATGGTGATAGACGTGGCAGGTCCCGATTTTGATGTATCTACTGATAAGAGCCACATGATGAATCTCAAGAGTTTTATGAGTTGTTAAGAAAGGCGAAGGAGCTATTATAGCCAGGTTACAAGAATTATACAAAGTTATCAACAGTATCTGAGTTATTGACATTGAAGATTGACTACAATATGACAGATAGTTGTTTTGATGCTATGATAGGTAAAATCAAGAAAATGTTGCTAGAGAATCATAAATTGCCGAAGAACTACTACGAGACGAAGATGATGATGAGAAAGATGGGGTTGGCAGAGGTGAAGATTTATGTTTGCTCAAAACATCATATCTTGTAATATAAGAAATACGAAGATAAATTAGAGTGTCCAGAATGTCACGAGCTTCATTACAAAAGTGACTCAAAGACACGTGTATCTCAGAAAATGCTTCGTTATTTCCCTCTAGCATCGAGACTGAAGAGGTTGTACTATTACAAAGAGACTGCAAAAGATATGACATGACATGCAGATCATACATAGAACTCTGATATGGAGCATCCTTCTGTCACCAAGTGTAACCATGTCAGCGAGAATGGCAAAATATGCCAAAGTCGGTAAAGTCACGGAAAAAAAATAAATAAGCAAATGCAGGAGTCGCCACCTACTCTATTCAAATGGAAGATGAGGAAAACCATATAACATGAAAATCATGCAAAACAATGAAAAAAAAAGGTCTGCGTAAACCAGAAAATATGGATAAGGATCCCTGTTACGTATGAGGAAGGTGTTAGGCACTCTCATACGCCCGATAAATCGATCTTCTATTGATTTCTCTTTTGCTAATGGAATGTCGGCTTTTCAGCCTTTGCTGTATGCCCAAGGGCGATATGCCATGCCATGCTTGTGTGTATGGTGTCTAAAATGTAGGTGCATGATGCGTAGGGGTGTGTCCTAATGCTCAGAAATATCGCTCGTATGCCGGGTCAAGTGTTGATGCAATAATATTGCGCAATAAGATCAAAGATCTAACATATTGAGCGATTTATCATCCTTGCTTTGCTATATGCCTAATGCAATCTAAAATGCATGAAAATAGTTGAAAACAGAGTTGTGCCTTCTTAATACATCAAGGAAGAAAGCCAAAGAAAACCCAGAAGCAAATCGAGTCGGGAAAAGCATGTTAAAACCATATAAAACCTGTTGTGTGTTGCTGAAAACAGGCCAATGAGCCTGTTTGGTGCGCCAGACTGGTGCGCCACCTATGTGCGTCTACGTGGGCCAGAAAGATGTGCTTAGGGAAAACAGAAAACTATGCAAAGTCAAAACACAAAAGAATGCATCTGGAAATGGTATGCAGTGTAAAATTATTCTGTAAAACTTGAAAAAAAACATGTAAATGCAATGATTTGTGGTCCCAGTGCTCAAGGGCTGGAAGCCTCACACAAGGTACCACCTATTTTGCGCTAAATGAGGGATGCAAGATTCAGCCATGCTACTGGATCATGGGCTGATGCACAAGGTTCTCCACGTAGGAGTAAAGTGCAACCAGCTTACCAGATTCCAGCCAAGGGCAGAATATCCAAAGGGAGAAAACAATTGGAAAACGATCTGGTTTAAAACCGAAAACATGCATGTGAAATCTTGGAATATCAAAGAACCAACAATGAAAGAATCAAGCTCGAAGTCCTTCGTAAAGCCATGCAAACAAAGATGCTAATGTGAG
>JAMKQA010024135.1:0-35570 GCA_024699735.1 Posidonia australis
ATCTTCTTATTTCTTATATTTCAAGAAGGAAACATCATAAGAGGTAGGCTTTCTACCACCTCCTTTTCTTTTGAATGTCATTTTAGAAATGTGATATGGCATGCTTAAAATCCATGATATATGATGTTTTACTCTATGATTCATGAAATCTTGTGTTAAACATGCTTGCTAGCTCCTCATGCTAAATAGTCTCCATGCTAGCCTTTGTTTTATATCTAGCCTAAAGCTTGCAAGTTGTCATCCTTTATCATATTTTTACACATAATATGTTGCCACATATTTCTATATGCTCTCTCATAGAAGCATGCTTTCATATGTTATGATTGGCATCTTATCCAGCACATATCCATGTTTTTTGGCATTTTGCATGTTTTCACTCATACATGAACCCATCAACTTGTTTTATTTTTAATGCAAGATTTACATGGTGATTCTTGATCCTATGCATTCACATCATATTTTCAGTACTTAATCGTAGCATCTGCATCATTTATCTACATAAATCACTTTGTCCATTGGCAGTTCTGGGTTGGGTTCTGGATCAACAGCAGTCTAAACCAAAACCTAGGGTGCACCAAACTGGCGCACCTAACCAGAACACCAGTCTGGCGCAAGCATCTGCTGCACAGACTGGTCGGAGGGCATTTTGCATGCATATTTTCATGGTTTTCCAAACGGCTTCCACTGTGATTTCTGTTTTGCTGATTCTCTGGTATTCCATGCTTCTGCCCGATCACTTTTGCTATGGATTGGTTGGATTTCTACTATTTTCCCTGACTTGTTTGATCAGTCCATGTGGACTATGGTAGGCAGTATTCTGCACGCTTTATCCTATTCGAAAAGCTGATGCTTCAACCCATAATCCAGAGGCTTGGATGATCTTGTTTTCCTCATTTTAGTTGCATTAGTGTAACTTTGTGTGAGGCTATTGGCCCTTGAACACAGGGTTCACCAACTCTTGCATATGCATTTGATTTGGTTTCCTCCAGTCTTCACAGTTTTCCCGAATGCATTTTTTGAGATTTATGCTTTCCTGGATGCACTCCTGTGAGATTCAACATTGCATATTTGCCCTGTTTTGACTTTGCACCTTTCTGGCCCACCTAGGCGCACATAGGTGGCGCACTAGATTGACTCACCAATCTGACGCACTAAACCAGCACACTGTTCTGTTTTCAGCATACAGCATGTTTTCATATGATCCTCATCATGCTTTTCGACTTGTTTTCTCTGGATCTTTCCCTGGTTTTTCTCCTGGTTTTACTAGGAAGGCACTTTGTTCTTTTTATTGTTTTATGTGCATTTGCATATAGAAAGCAATGATGATAAATCACTCCAAATGATATAACTTTGATTATATTTATGCAATATCTTTGCATTACACACTTGACTTGGGATAAAGAGTAATATTTCTGAGCATAGAACACACCCTACACATCATGCACCTATTTAGTATAAGACACTTAACATGGCTTGGCATATCACCCTCGGGCGTATAGCAAGAGGTTGAAAAGCCAACATTTCATAAGCACTGGAGAAATCATAGAAGACCGATTTTATCGGACGTGCGAGTGTGCCTAACACCTTCCTCGTGCGTAACAAGGATCCTTACCATCCTTTTTGGTTTTTTCGCAAACCTGTCCTTATTGTTTTGCATGATTTTTCATGTTATTTGGTTTTCCTCGTCTTCCATAATAGACTAGGTGGCGACTCCTGCATTTTTGCATTTTATTTTATTTTTTCGACGTGATTTTGCCGACCTTTTGCATTATTTTGCGATCCTCCTCGCCGGCATGGTTACACACGCTAACAATATATACATGTGTCGTGTCACTTGAATCCAAGAAACCAACATCTGGCTTAAGTAGTCATTGAAGCGTATTGCACTGCCATAGACGAGTCATCCTGTGAAGGAACTCATCTGTCCTAAGTTCTTTCTTTGTAAAGAATCCTCTAAAACTATCTACTTTAAGATGTTACCAGAAGTAAGATGCATACATATTACACTCTAGCTAACACACATAGGATACACATTAATGACATTCTCGGTACTGTAGCCACTTAGGGAAATCTAAACCTTAGAAAATCTAAACCTCAGTCCATGCTGGTACACAAGTTTTTACACATAAGCCACCTAAGGATTCTTATTCTTAACTCTGTCGACACTCAACTTAGAACCTCAACCAAGGTCTTATATGTGACCTTCTAGAGTTATCAATCATTCTTGGTCTGTCAATACGATTCTCTGGTACCCTTAGCTTTTGAATCTCAGCCTTAGTCCTATTAGTTCATAGACTTCAACCTCTTCAACTTTTTAATATCTATAAACAAAAAACAACAAAAATATCTTCCCAAAAAAGAAAACATTCTCAATACTTTCTTAAATTAGTGTGAATCCACTTTGGATTCAAACGAAACTCTAACTTAACCACAAACTAAAGAAACAGGCTATGGTCACATTGTCAAGCCAAACCACGTAACTAACCTATGTTCCTAATATACACTTGTAACCTGTGCCCATAATCTGCACCTATCACTTACGCTTCAAGAGGAAAAACAAGCACCCAAAAATACTACAACTTGCAGTATCTCACAAAATTTGGTGTACAATCCATACAAAACTCAAACAAACTTCTAATTACTAACTCTCAGAGAATGAACGGGAGATTTAAGGCACAATTAAAAGCTTTTAACAGAAAATTTATGAGATTCGAAAACTAAGGAAAAACTATTGAAAACACCCATCCAAAAACCAAGAACCACAATGTCCATTAAAGGGACCATCAGTATTTAGTCCCACACACAACTCCCTCTGAGTTGATAAAACACCTCGCATGGAGAACTATTGTCTCTGACACCAATCAATATTACAAGTAGCACAAATATGACATCACTTGAGTTTAAGTGATGACATCTAATTCTTAATAATATCTTGGTATTTTACAGAAACTCAACAATCAACATATGGCATCATTGACAATGTCTCATTATCACAGTGGCTGGGAGAACTTTAAACTCGCCACAGGTCCTAGGTTCGAATCCTGGAACATGTATAAAAATTACCGTTTACAACAAAAAAAACATATGGCATCATTAATTCCCTTTTTATTTTAGTTTCATTCTACCAATTCTGCTCGACATTTCATGGCACATGCTTATAAGTTGGTCATCCCAGTGTGACATCACTCATTATTCACACCATCAACAAGATCCTGGCAAGAAAAGGGTTTTCTAGTTGTGCACCACACGTACATGCTTCCAACATTTTCCTCCTATTTCGCACTAGTCCTTTGTGCTCGTCCTTTATGCCACTAAGGCATTTTGGACCCCCACCTCGATAGGTACTACCAATTCCGCATTCAATCCCCACCCAAAATGTAAAACATGTAAAAATGCATGCTTTCACATAGAGAAAACCATCTTAAGGGTCTCAAGGTCGTGTATCACTCTTTAGGAGAGAGAGTAGACCTATGTGGCTAACACACCCATCCGACCTACATTCTAAAATTGGTGTCTCGTGAACACACGTGCTGACTCCAGTAGGGGTAAAAACGGATACGATATATCTGTAAAATATTCGTATTCGTATCCGTATCTATTTAAGAGCAGTTACGGATATCCATATCCATCGAGGAGTGGATACGGATATGTCATTTGAATTTTCAACGGATACGGACATTTATATATATATATATATATATATACAAATTTTTATATCTAAACATCTAACCATTAGATTACAAATCTAAACCGTTAGATATGATCAAAACTATTTAAAATATTTGTATATAAAAATCAAGTGATTTTGAAATTCCTAAGTATTAAATTTAACATGTACTAGTTATAACTAATAAAGAACCATTGAATTTGAAATGAATGGATTTATATGTTATGAGTTTCTAAATGATATAGATTTTGGTGTGTACCTAATCTAGATGATATATATTAAGATTCATGGATTACATTTTAGTTTTGAAACTTATAACTTAGAGATCTAGTAATTCTTACTTTAAAATCATTGAATTTGTACATGAATTGATATGTATATTAGGAGTTTCTAAATGATGTAGAGTTTGACATGTATTTAATCCAAATTATGTAGATTAAGATTCATGGATTATATTTTGATTTTGTCAAATTATTTATCTACTTTACAAGGATTTTACTTTGTCACTTCTAAGATTTTACTAACTTTAATTAACAAAATATGTTATAAAATATGACAGCTTTTCATTAATCATTAATTAATTATACATCCATAATTATGGAATATTAAAATTTAGATTTATAATTTCATCTCTTTTTGAAAAACGTAAGTCTAACCTATCATTATGTCTAATTTATTTTTATTTTTGATATATATTATTTTTATTTCATATATACTAAATAACTTAAAGTATATAATTATATGAAAATCTTATTAATGGTTTGATTAATTATATAATGTGTGTATCACCATATCCATTTTATATTCGACTTTATCTGTATCCGATCCCGTTTTATCTGTTCCGTATCTGTATCCGTTTTTTGAGGATAAGGATATATAATTTTCCTATCCATATAATATTCGTATCCGTATCCGTATACGTTTCCGCATTTTGAAAACGAATACGGATATGATAACACTCATATTCGTACCGTATTCGATCCGTTTGCACTCCTATAACTCCCCCATGCAACAGTAGCAACAGTGCCCTAGTGGTCAAAATGGACATGGTTCAATTCAATTCTATTTGTGATAAAATCTCAAACCAAACCATAAAGATCAGTTTGAATAATTTTCAAACCAAACCTAACTGTTTTAGCTATTAGAACTGAATCAAACTGAATCACTCAAAATTGATTTGATTCGGTTCAATATGTGGTTTAACCATTTAATAAAATATATAAAAATAATAAGGTGTTGATAGAGTTTCTTTTCTCCTTCTTGCTGTACATTATATGAAAAAGTAAAATATAATACGAATATTAAAATTGTGAATGCAAATCTAGTCTATAAACAATAATGCTTTTTTTTAACAGAATATAAAATTCCATTATGAAAACAACTAACCTAGCCATAATCTTAAATTATTTAGAGGAATCCAACTACAATATAAAATTGCAAAGTAGTAAATAGATATTAAATAAATTCTAAGTATGTTACATATATTAATATAATGGTACCATATAATGTAACATGTTAATATGTTAAATATATTAATACTAGATTTAAATATTTAATGAAAATATATAACCTATTGCTTTGATTCAGTTTGGTTAAACTGCCCTTAGAACTACAAGTCGAACCATATGAATTGGTTTAGAGATATTTCAAACTGAATCGAACCACTGAATTAAAAAAATCAAACTAAATTCCTAAAAATGGTTCGATACGGTTAACTAGTTTGGACACCCACTCCTACCTAACAGCACTCCTTCACCTCTCCAGCACCTCCCATGCACCTACGCAAGCCTCGCAAGTCTCACTCGTGCTTCAGTCATGTAACAATCCAAGTCATTACCACCAAATTCATTAGTCTAATTAAAATTAAACATGATTAAATGCCTAATTTTATAGAATAATTAAAGACTAATTAAAGGCATTTAGATTACTAAGAACCTATATTATGTGGTTAGTGACTTCGACTATATGCCTGAGTGCTACACCACTAACTATCTACACCTATAGTTGAAAAACATACATGAGTGATCAAAAAGTCACCCAACACACTCTCCATGAAAAACCACGAGAAAACCAGTCATATAAATCTCACTAGACTTTAAAACAATTTTCAAAACTATTTTATCCTTTTTGAAAAGTCACTAGAAACACTAGGAAATACTTACACCTCAAGACAGACCCCACTAGTCAAAATCTACAGAAAAACTGTACAAGTACACCAAAACCACACACTGAGTCATGCTGCTTGGTACCAGCAATCAACTTTAGCCATAAGTAGACCATTAAGGAGCTATTATGGTATCTACACTGCTACGGACAACCACCTTGGGAAGAGTTTGTCCGTCCTCATGTCTCACCACTTGTAGGACCCTTAAAAGGCTTTTCACACCTACCAGCACTCCTTCACCTCTCCAACACCTCCCATGCACCTACGCAAGCCTCCCAAGTCTCACTCGTGCTTCAGTCATGTAACAATCCAAGTCATTACCACTAAATTCATTAGTCTAATTAAAATTAAACATGATTAAATGCCTAATTTTATAGAATAATTAAAGACTAATTAAAGGCATTTAGATTACTAAGAACCTATAGTATGTGGTTAGTGACCTCGACTATATGCCCGAGTGCTACACCACTAACTATCTACACCTATAGTTGAAAAACATACATGAGTGATCAAAAAGTCACCCAACACACACTCCATGAAAAACCACGAGAAAACCAGTCATATAAATCTCACTAGACTTTAAAACAATTTTCAAAACTATTTTATCCTTTTTGAAAAGTCACTAGAAACACTAGGAAATACTTACACCTCAAGACAGACCCCACTAGTCAAAATCTACAGAAAAACTGTACAAGTACACCAAAACCACACACTGAGTCATGCTGCTTGGTACCAGCAATCAACTTTAGCCATAAGTAGACCATTAAGGAGCTATTATGGTATCTACACTGCTATGGACAACCACCTTGGGAGGAGTTTGTTTGTCCTCATGTCTCACCACTTGTAGGACCCTTAAAAGGCTTTTCACACCTAGAAAGCCTGCTTACCCTATACTTAGGCGAGTTGTCCCTCTACCTGAAGGATAAATCACAAGGTACGCTCTCTTGACGTCCTAACTCGGTACTCGAATTCTACTCCTAAGCTCTGCCAACACCCACCAACACCTTGCTACCCATAGTAATTAAAGTATCACGTTCAACTACTCAGAGTCTCATACCTCATAAGTCCGCTATTATGATACCTCCAGGTATGGACGATACATTGAGTTTTGATACTCGGAGCAACCAAAGTCTTATATGTTTAGGTCCAGACGACACCTTGACCTGCGGACCTTAGCCTTAGCCTTGTTAATGACCATCTAGGAGTTTCATATCTCTAGAATCTGATAAATACTTGTCTATGGCCTCTTAGTCTTTAACCTCAACCTAAGTGACGCACCCAACCACCCAAGAATATCATCATATCCTCCTAGACAACACGATCCTTTGGTCTCTTAGTCCATCAAACCAGAAAACCACGGAAATTCTTTTCAAAACATTATCATATTTTCCTTGAAAATCATTTTCAAATCATTTATATCTCACTAGAATGTTTATAAATCAAAACACCATCATACGACATTCAAACACCTAAACCTAAACCACTAAGACACCAAATCAAGGGGTTGAGATTGGGCCCCAAAAACACAAGAGTCACCCACACAGGGTGCCTGCAGGACTAGCTCGTGAGGCCTACCTAAGCTCTGTCGGTACCTAAAACACCTCGAATCTCTGTTATCCACTACAATTCACCAAACTTGGCAAATAACATACTGAAATGTAGAAAATCAGACAAAAAAAATACAACAATACTAAAATTATCAAATTTCATGTAGTAAAACTTGAGATATCTACTAAAAAGGATGTGGATGAAGAGTATCAAATGTTTTTAAATAACAAGGATTAAAAATCACATACTCAACTAAAAATCATGAAATCACTTCCATCATGCTTAGAATCACACAAGAAATGCAACCACATTAATTTTACAGAAAATAGAGTAGAGTTGTGGAGTGTGCACTTTAAAGATAATGTACAGTGATTGTCTTCTCCGATGCCTATCACCTCCAAACACCGACGACCAACCACGAACCAGGCTCCTCATGACCACACGGACAAAGTTTCGGAGCCCATACTTTAGCACAGGTGCAGGAACCAACGTTGACATAGACCTCTCTTTCACCTCTCTCTCTCTCTCTCTTTTAAGTTTTGGATGGAGGAGGAGAGGAAGAGGAAGGAGAAGGAAGAGGAAGGAGTGAAAGTGGAAGAAGAATAAGAAGGGAGGCAGTTGGCGTCGTGGGGAAGGAAGGTAGAGTTGTGGCGTATGGGGGACAACTCATCCTCCTTATATAGGCCCTCGTATGCATGCTTCCTCAACACCCACTCTAGCCAACCACTACACAAGCGTAACAATCCATTTACGAAGTCAACCACTCCACTATCATAGCAACGACTCCACCACACACCCAGCGTAATAGCTCCACTCGAAGCTATAGGACAAGCAACTTGTTTAACCAACTAAATTAACTACTGCAAATCCACGATATCAGGCCATGGTACCCACTTGTGATACGAACAGGCGAGGCTAATCCACAGTACTAGCTTGTAAGGTCAATTAATTTATGTAATATCTGTGTCTAAATTATCCAGAATAAATGTATTTAAGTTTTTGTAATCTAGATAATTAGTTTAATGTTATAGTTTTGTGTTGGACTCGCTCTGTTAAGGGGTATTTATCTCTGGTTATTCCCTTACTGTGTGATATTTGAACTAGTGTATGCCACGTGTGCATGAGTGGGACCTGAGTGGGGCCAAGGTCAACCTTGCACAATGCCCATCGCCAGACACTATTGCCCGCAACCTTCCACCATGCCAAATCTGGGATTTTATGGAGATCTCTAGTGATTGTCGTCGACGAGTAATGACAAGGAAGGCAGAGGCTTAAATGGGGAGATGGTGGTGGCATTAGGAGAGGGAGGGAGGGAGGGGGGGAGAGGGAGAGAGAGAGAGTGAGAGAGAGAGAGAGAGTGTGTGTGTGTGTGTGTGTGAGAGAGAGTACTCGCTGGTAGAGGGAAGTACTGTTGAAGGCCTTTGTGCCCAGAGGACACCGAGAAAGGAGACGAAGGCCGCCAGAGAATGAGGGATCACTAGAGGGGACGAAGGCCACCAGAGAAGGAGGGATCACTTAGGAGTCACTCACACTTGTTTTTTGTAATATTTTGTTTTCAAGTGCTCAATTAGAGTATCGTCCAGTCCAATTCAGTGTTCGTAGACAAGAGCCACTAGCCGTACAAGTAGGTTTTGAGTAGATTACAGTTTATTCTCTATTAGTGCATATAATTCTAGTTAGTAGTATAGATTACGTAACACCTGGTTTGGAGGCGTTACAATTTAATGGCCCAAGATAACAAACAAAGCCCACAATCAAAGACCACATGTCAGTAACACCCTTCTATAATGAAAATTCATTAATTACAAGCATAATGGATTTTAAGGTGTTACAAGTGAACAACCCTTGTGTGCAACAACATAAATCCAACATAAGATGCATCAAACACCAATAGGTAGATCAGGAATCAACATGCAACCAATGACAATAACTCATCCCCTTTTTCCGAAGGACATCATCGAAGCACGACCAACACATGAAAGAGCACCTCCTAGCATCTAGAACTTGCACTATAAGAAAACTAGGCCTTAGTTATGATCAAATTCAGTGGTTAATATTTAAAAAGTCGTGGCTAATTAAATTTAATCACGACTTTTAACCATGACGGAGCTTGTGGCTAAAAGCCCTTGTCTAAATTTTAACCATTGCTCTAACTGACTATGGTTAATTTAGTCATGATCTAATTCCATGGCTACATGACAACGAAGGTATTCTTATCGCATCAAGATTCGTAACCATGTTGTAGTTAATTTAGCCAAACTCTTTCCCATGGTTATTTAATCTGTTTCCTTTTCATAAATTTCATGGCTAATGCAGTAGTCAAGGTTGTGGCGAAAATTAGGCACCACTATAACATACAATAATGCCATGACTAAGATCGTGGTTGATGTTTGGATATAATTTCAACATATAATTTAATTTATTTTCCTTTTTTACTTGTATTATAATATATAAAACAAATTAAATTGTTTTCAAAATAAAGATCATATACTAATTTAACAACAAACTTCAAGTTTACTAAAAGTAAAATATATTAATTCCATAAAGTAGTACGTCATATTCTCATAATAATGTATCAATTACAAAATTATTTCCAAAAGAAAATATAACATAAACTTAAACTATCTCAAAATGTAAATAAAGGTCTAAGATTGATTGAATGAAATGTGTAAATCAAATATCATTATCTGCTTGACTTGTAGAATTTGACTTGACATCATAATCATCATTAACATTAACACTTGTAGAAGCCTACAAAAAATAATACAAATCATGAAACTAACTCAACAATATTGCACGAATTATATAAAAAGAAAAAAAGAAAGATACAAACAAACTATTATGGATTCAATATCATCTATTATTAACAAAAGAATGTATCATTCACTTTAACGTTGTACTCATGTTGAGATAGTCAATTTGTGTTGTGGGCCCTAAGTTTTAAATGAGTATACATGATCAACGTATAACAAAAGCACTTATTTTGATTGAATGAATTTCAAGCTTTAAAATATTAATTTTCAAAAGTAGAAGCATATAACAAGTATAAAAGCACAAGCATGAGCAAAATTCACAAGAACAAAAGAAAACAAGCAACTTAGATAAGAAAAATACCATTTCCAAAAACTTAGATAAGAAAAAGATTTAAATGAGGAAAAGATGCTCATGGATGTGATAAAAAACAAAGAAAGCAAGCAAGCTGCATATTTGTTGAACCAATGGTTTCTATATTTGTAAAATTTCAATTAACATGGTTGTGATAAGGAACCATACTATCATTTCACCTTCAATTATCCAACTGTGAGCTCAAGAATAGAACTACAGTTTTTTCTTCACTAAGAAAATAATAAAATGGGGTTCTGGATAGAATTCCAATGGTATCAGGCACATTTAGTTTTAGTTGAGAAAATTAGCTTGTAATCAACTATCATGGACTTGAGCACAAATTGAGCATATGTTTTTCTTCTCACTAGATTCAGGAATGTCGCAACTTATTTAACCAAGAGATTGGAAAATGCTATGCTACACCGTAAATGATTCTTAGAAATTTTCAAAACCAAAGGAGTACTTGTCATGGCAAGAAGATGTGTTGCCAACCTTGCATGACACTAATTTGATTTCAAGAGCACAACTTTATATCAGTTTTGCAATTATGCCAAGTGCCATGTGGATCAACTACATCAAGTGCCAGGGTGTTCGGTGTTCTTTATCTGAAAGACAAGAGAATTAAAGTTGGCATCATTAAACAGAATTATAATTTATTACCATCATCTAATACTGATTAGAAAAATTTGTGGAAGAGCAATCTAATATCAAAGAAACATCCATTACTGAAATTTGGAGAGGAAATGGCAATACTAATATGGGACCAATATCCAACTCTCACAATTGAAGTTTTTCTGAAATTACCAATGTGAAGCATGTGTTCATGCTTCATTTATTTTCCTTCCATAAGCAAACTTTCATGAAAAAAAAAAGCTTACGTGCCATGAATCATATGCAACATTTGTTAGGAAAAGTGGGGTTTGTATGTTTGCAGCCATGTTTTCTGGGATGAAGCACTGCATTTAATTTGGTTTGAGTCAGTAAAATTAGAATATAGAAACCTAATTTTCCATAACGATACTATTACATGACACATACGAAGCCTAGGCTCCCCTTTGATGTGCAAGATGACGGCAAGTTCTTTGCAGATGCCTGAAATAGTATCAGAAAAGGAAAAGGACAATAGTAAGCAGATTCTATATAGGGTCTAATCAAAAAATATTGCACAAGATAATGCAAACATGCGTGTTGACAACATTATTATAAAAACTTCGTTTATGTTGCACCCCTGAGACATCTTTCCTGTTATAATCATTTTCAATCTTAACAATTTAAACTCCAAACAAAAATAAAATAAGCAGAAGCATGTTTTAAAGATAGAATAACAAAGTGCAATGAGAATTTGCTTACGCATTGATAAATTAACCAGCATATGAAAGGCATTTGACCTTGGTAGTTGCTAGTGGAAGAGAACGGAAGTCATCACAATGTAATATAGATGTCAATCCCCCAGTTGAACCGCCAGATTCAATTGCCTGTGCCATTCCTAACTTTGTAAGAATTGATCCTATCAAGAATGAGCATACATGATTAAGTTGTAACATTAAAAAGTAACATTTGCAGCATGGCTGATCCCTTTTGCCTTGAGATCATCAATGATGGCAAGAAAGACCCTTGCTCCACTTTGGCAAAGTTTGATAGCCTGATTCACATCACAACAAGGGAAAAACATCAATTTTCGTAAGTGGTGGTTTTATTCTTTGAATTTAGATTGAAATTGAGAACTACTAGAGAATTTAACGAAACAGTAAGGATGACTCACAGGATCCATTGCCTCGACATCCATTGCCTTATTTAATAAATATGGAAACGAACTCCACATAAAACACAAGGAATACATCAACTACTAGAATCATATTCTAACAACTCTCAAATTGTTACCTCTCAAATCTAGTTAGATTTTTCATTTTCATTTTATCTTTTATTTCAATTACAATTACACTAATTTTAAACTAAATCTAAGTATAAACTATTAAGCATATTTAACAAAAAATAAAATTAATAACTAAATACTCACCAGAATCCCTGATGTGCGGCAACATGACTCCATCCTTTGTGCACTAGTAACAACAACTCCTAATCTTGAATCTGCGAAAAACATCAAAATAAAGTACACAAGTGACCGCTCAAAACGATCATCTAGTACACATCCCACCTAACACACCAAATGTCTCGATAAACAATGTTGAGGAAACATGCGTAATCATGCCACAAGCAACCAAACACAGGCATTTCACTTGAGTGTTGCTACACCACAGTAGGGCAACTCCCAAGTCAAAACTATATGCATGTTCTTTTAAAATCCTTTATGCATACTGGAGATGACCACTCTTGCCAAGTTAAGTCATCCCCACATACCATTAAAAGCCACACTGGCACAAATGCTATGCCACTCAGGCGCAAACACCACGCTGCTCAGCCACAACACCACAAAACCAATATCAAGCCATTGCTCAACAAACACCACAAGTCAAACATAATGTGCCGTGCTGTCTGACGTCAAGCAACCAATACTGATCACAAGCAGTGCATTGAGGAGCTATCACGGTGTTTGGATTGCCACAGACAACTATCTTGTAGAGAAGTTTGCCTATCACAGTATTCCTCCACCTGAAGTATACTCAACAAGACTAACCACACACTAGGAAAGTTTGCTCACTTTACACCTAGACAAGTTGTCCTCTCTTAGGACAAACCACAGGATACGTTCTATCGATGTCTTAGCTCGGTGCTTAAACCTTACACCTAGGCTCTGTTAGTACTCACCAAAACCACGCGGACCTCAACCTAGCAAGCAGTTTACGACCTTAAGGGTATCACTCGTGCTTCAAGGTCAATCGAAAGCATTAGTCTCTTGATCCCACAATACCTCAGTACTCGTAGCAGTCAAGTAGCATGTAGGTCTCATATCCCTTAAGTCCATTACCACACTACCATTAGGTACAGATGGTACCTTGAGTCTCGACACTCGGGACAAACAGAATGTTACTCTCCTAATTCGGTCGACAGCTTGATCTCAATCTCGGTCTCATGAATAACAATCCAACAGGTATCATACCTCAAGAAACCTCCAAACACTTATTTGTAGCCTCGTGGTCTTCACTACAAGCAGAAAACACTGAAAAATACTTTTTAAAAGCCTTTGCAAACTATGTATAACGACCTCAAGTTGCTACCACTCATCTTAGCCACATTTTTCATTTTTCCTTTTATCTTTATTTTTTAATTACAATTACACTAATTTTGAAACTAAATCTAAGCATACACTACTTGGCATATTTAACAAAAAATAAAATAATAACTAAACACTCACCAGAATCCTTGATGTGTGGCAGTATAACTCCATCTTATATATACTAGCAAACCAACTTTTAGTCCTGTACCTTCGAAAATCACAATTCAAAGTACACATGAGTGTCCACAAAAACCAAATGCATGTTCTTTTAAAAAATTTTATGCACACTTGAAATGACTACTTTTGTCAGATCAAACTCAAAACCATACCAAAGCACCAAAAGTCACACAACCTAGTTCCACATACTTTTTGTGCGTACAAGATAACCATCAATGTCTAAATGCTCTTTATAGCATCCAAAACACCTACCATAGCAACATACAAACCACAAAAGTCAACACAGAGCCTCTGCTCCAAACCACATTGTCTTCTCTAAACCAGAATCTGATCCTTTGAACTAGGACACAGTAAAAGCCACAACGTTACTCTAGCGTAACCAGTTAAAACAGCGCCACTCTAGCACAAAGCACCTTACCACACAGGAGCAACACCACAACCACAAGCCAAACATAATGTGTCGTGCTGCCTGGTGCCAAGTTATCGACATTGGCCTCAAGCAGTCCACTGAGGAGCGACCATAGTGTCTACACTGTTAGAAAAACAGAAAATCATGAAAACAGATGTCCTCGCTAATTCCTCACTATATCCTCGTTAAGTCCATGCTAATGGATTTTGTAAGGACATAAAAGATATTTGCAAGTAAATTTCCAAACAAAATCCTCGCAAAAGAAATTTACGAAGACTTTACAAGGACAAAATGTCCTCGCAAAGTCCTCGCTATTAATCGTAATTTCTTCGCAATGTACACATTATGTCCTTGTAGAAATTTAAAAAAAATATTAAAGAACAAAAATTACAAGGACTTTTACAAGGAAAATGTTCTTACAAAGTCCTCGCGAGCTATTAAAAAAAATAAAAATAAAATTCCTATTAGTCAAAATAAGACAATCATTTAATACAGATATAATACAGGTAAAGAAAAGAACTGAATTCATGAGAAATTGAGCATACAATCGTTTAATATGACATTTTCCCCATACATAAAGAAAAGAACTGAATTCATGAGAAAAGGCACTTTTGTGTTCACACGAGCAAAGTACATTTTGCTTTGAGATGTGTCAGCTAAAGGACTAGCTTCAAGAATCAAAACGTACGATCTTCCATTTCCATCAACCGAGAGAAGCAAACCATCATACCTATACACATAATATTATCTATGGTAAATATAAAAGGTAAATCTTTCAAATTTTGTATGAATGATTTAGTATCTGAATCATCAAAAATAAAGTTGAATGCAAAAACCCTCTATAACTTGGAAATGTCTAATACTTGTCGAGTGTGGAACCTAATGGAAGGGAGAGCTTTTTTGATAGTTCAGCATATCCTCCTCTTGTATAGACATATCCTATGATCAGTAGTTAACGAAGAGTAGAACATGTGATGTATCAGTAACTTTACAAAAGAGCCATAAATAGTTTGTATTTCTATCAATACGGGAAAAAAAGAGAGGCATAATTGGCTTAGATGTGGCATTGAGATACTTCATCATGCAAAGCCTAAGGCATCACCTGAGAAAACAGCGTCCCCAGACTCTCTCAGTTCAAACTTCGCATCCATCCCTTCATCATACTTGGCAGCAACCACATCTTGAAAGTAAGCTCCCTGCCAGACTTCCCATCCTTCAAGAGACTTCTCAGAAATTTTGCAAACAAGAAGTAATAACTAACTTTTAATTGTTCCATGTGCCATGATATCGAATTATAACACACATCAGCAATACTAACATAACAAAATGTAAACTTTTTGCACGATAACATGGTATATCCGAAAGGAAGAAGAATTTTCTAGAGATAATAACATGATAGGGAAGAAGAATTTAATCCAGTGGTATATATTTGCATACAAACTATGCTCAATGATCAAAAGCTCCTCTCCAGTCACACCCTATGAAAGATTCAGTTGTCAACTTTTTTTTATGAAGACATCCAACACTCCAATGCAAATTATTGTTCTATGAAACAATAATTGTTTGCTCATTGACCACCATTTAGTCCAACAACACGTCAAAAGTTCTTGATTGAAACAAAAGATCAATATAGTAATATGCAATACAGAATTCAGGGTGATAAGACTCTACCTCGTGCAAATTCAAATCAACTGTAGATGAATAAACTGTAAAAATTCAAACTACGTACAAGTCATGAAAGAAAACATTCCAACATTCTCAACTGCCAACATGTAATAATGATTCCAGCTTGATGTCTCTTGGTCTACTGCATTATTTTGTTTCGGCAGGGGTAAAGCTTGCAACAAAGGAAATTCTAAGACTTCCATTTTCCACAGTATTCTTTCGCAAAATAAACTTTTGATAGGATTTCTTGCGATAATATGCTCAATGAGATACTTCTTTCGTATGAATGAGACTTAAAAATTATTTCAAATCATGAGATTCTCTTGGATAGGTATAAATTTAGCTCCAGTACTTCCACAAATTTTTAATCTTGACTATTAATTTAAACATAAGGATGGTGAGATTTTCAACTAAACAAAAATAATTGTAACTACTAGTACGTGGTTACAACTTTGAGAAGTAACACATGGGTATCGAAGAATTTTCCTAAAATTAAATTGTGAAAGGAAGACAATATTTGTTAAAGTGTAAAAATATGAGCATAATATATTGAATGCAAATCCGCATTGCCAACCATATGTACAAAGTTCAAAGGGAATGAAGAGTCATTCAATGGTGTCTTTTTTCTTAATTTTCATCATCATTTTCCCTTTTTACCTCCATCATTGCTTAATGTTCAGTAATATTTAGTATTGATGTCAAAATGTAGCCAAAAGGTGTCACTATCATGAAAATTTGGATATATAAAGCACTAGAAATATGACACTCAGTAACAAATTATCAAAAGAATAAAAACTCTAGCTGATAGTTGTCATTGACCAACTAAAGTGAAAAACAGATTCACATATGAGAGTTGTGACAATTTCCTCTATTGTCTTTATTAAGTTGAAACCTAAGAATTAGATCACTCAAGGAGAAAGTGAATGGCAATCTTTGAGCTTGCATCAATGGTCAACAAATCATAAAAAGAAGAGAGATGCGCACCAAATCCACCTATAAACCTAATGAAATATGGATTTTTTTAAGAAAAATGATTGGATTGACAGTTGAGGGTATTTTTTAATAGGTGTTTTAGATAAAAATGTAAGCCAGAAACTGACCATGCACAAGATATTTAAGGATAATAGAATGACAAATAAATAAATTACTGATGCAAGTATGAAAGCAATTATAGAAATTTCATATACCCATATACAGATAATGAAAAGTAATTGCATTTTGAAAAAAAAATATAAATAAAATAAACAAAGTTTATAAAGAGGTCAACTAATATAAGTGGATAAAAGGGGATGCAATGCTTTAAAGTTAATGGAAGTCTTGTCATATGTAAGTGTTGTAGAAAATAAAAAATACAACCAATTGAGAAGATACATAGGAGTTTATATTCTGTTGTAATATGTGCCACTATGGCATTTCCCCAACTATTAGATTATGACAGCCTGTCCATAGGGATGACAATGGGTCTAGATCGGGTCTACCTATATTCAGACCCAAACACATCTTATTTCATGGGTCCGAGTCCGAGTCTGGATTCTAAAATCAGGACCCAGTCCCAAACCCAAACCTATAAAGATAATGGGTCTGGGTTCGGATCATGGGTCTAATGCGTCTTCCAACCTATTTTCATTTTTTTAAAGAAAGTAGAGTTTTAATTAAACTAAAAACATTGTAATAAATGTGTTAAATAATTCTCTGTCAATACATATATATCATGAATAAAATACAATCATAAATAAATATATAACATGAGCAATATCATGAACCATTGATAGTTAAACAATATATAAATAAATATATTTAATTTTAACAAACTAATTTTGTCAATATTTATACAACAATTCTATGTCAATGTGCATACACCACATAAATTATAGACTTTAGAGAGAATGTAATTTAAGAGTAGAATAATATATATTATATATATAGTAGAAATATTATACATTAATCCTTATATTTAATTTATAATATATTATATATAAATCAGATCTGTGGATCCACGAGTCTGAGCATTTTAAGACCCAGACCAAACCCAATAAATGAGGCGGTCTAACGGATCTGAGTCCACAGATCCATGGATCTCATTTTCAGGATCCAGACCTATACTTTATGAGTCTTAGGTCTAGACCCGACCCATTGCCAACCCTACCTGTCCATGCAATCTGTATGCTGAAGCACCTCTTTTGTTGCTTTTCAAATTCTCTACTTCAACAGTTCATAAATACTTCTACTTGGGATGAGAAGCACCCAATATCAGCTTCTAAATATTAAGCTCATAAATAGATTAGATGCTAAGCATTTTATAATCTTGTTTGTGAATTGAAATTATTATCAATGATATAACAGGAAAATAATATTCTCAAATTAAAACCTATCTTTTGAAAACGTAAAAGCACAAACTTTATGATTTTACATGTGCAAAAATAACCCTATGTATTTCATTTATCCTTCTATGTCACATCTATTATGCACATAACATGCAGGGAATAACACATGTATAAATGGATGTTGTTTAATTGCAATTGTAACAACAAACCTACCATAGAAGAATCTGCTTTATAGCTATATCAGTTGGAATACCATCAGGCCACATAGGAATGACTACGTAAACTGCAAAACTCTCAATTGCTCTGATCACGCTTGCGCTTTTTAGAGCAATTTCCATTGGTATCAACATGTCAGAATTGGAAACAATTCACATGATTCATGATTTTATCACTAAGCTTATAGTAGTTTTTAAAAAACCATCCTCTAGTCTAGAGAGTGTCTCTAGAAATATAGGATGTTAAAAAAACAAGGAGCCAACCATGATCATTAGATTTAAAACAAAACCTAAACCCTCAAAAAATATCTTGTTCAATAATATACAAAGAACCCATAAACGTGAATATAAAGAAGCCATAACTAAGAGAAAATAAACTTAGACTACATCATAAAATTCCCAATCTAAAAAGTACTTCTTTTTGGTCATGTAAAATTATGTCTAGCATCTCCAAGACAAATAACAGGCAATAATCAGAGAACCAGATTCTCTGTTGAAACAGAAAGGGAAAAAAGCCCAATCGAAATCAAATGGTCAATTAATGTTTGAAAAATCCCATTGGTATTATCGAGACATAGTAGAGTGAAAATGAAACATGAATATCATGAACTCCGAACAGGAAATATACTTTTGTAAGAAACATCTCCAAAACTCCGGCCACTAAATCACATAGATCCATCTGATGGCTGTCAACAAAATTCCAGAAATCCATCAATTCCAACAGTCTTAGGGGGTCTCTGACAGTATTAGCTTGGTGTCTTTTGGGTTCTCCTGACCTGGTTGTTAATGTAACAGTAACCGGTTGTTAAAGTTGATCAAGTTGTCAGTGTTTTTGGCTGATTTGTTAAATTTGTTAGTGATTCAGTTAGGTTGTTATGATCATAGAACTCAACTATTTAAGATGATGTAATGTTCTTTGTGAAATGAGAATTTAGTTTTTGCTTGTTAATGGGTCGTCTTCCACCTCCAGCTCTCTGAGCTTAACAGAGTTCAGCTCTTTCTTTGCTTTCTGAATGCTTTCATGGTATCAGTCGCCTCACAGCATTACTGCATTGTGATCTTGGCATATCATGGCGTCTTCTTCTTCTTTCTCTAACGGCACTGCTCTCGCCAACCTCTCCGGTATGTCTTCGTCGCCGGTGACCTCCTCACCTCTTGTCATTAGCAGTATAGCCAACTTAGTTCCAATAAAACTAGATGGTACGAATTATCTAATGTAGAAATCTTTGTTTGAGCCAATTTTATGGAGCCAAAATCTTATGAATCATATTGAAGGAACTCCTCCAGATCTCAGCTCGCCAAATTTTCACAATTGGTATATCATTGATCAATCTCTGCTTTCTTGGATCAATGCGACACTTTCCTTGTCTGCTCTTTCATATACTATTGGTGTCAAGTATGCTAAAGATGCTTCGGAAAAGCTTTCTCAGAGATTTGACCAAACTTCTACTGCTCATGTTATGTCTCTGAAGAAGTATATCTACTTGAAGAGAATTCTTCTGAAAGCATTGTTGCATTAGCTACTCAACAACAGCAACCACATATCAAGAAGCATTTTAAGCATAACAAAGGTTCTTTTCAGAATTCTAAAGGTGCCTCTGGTAAGAATATGCAATTCAAATCTCAGAATTTTAACTCTCAATCAGCTCCTCTGCTACCCACACTAACTCAAACTAAGTCTTCACACTTTGTTCCAAATCGGATTTAATGTCAAATCTGTCAAAAACTTGGGCATTCTACCATTGATTGTTTCCAAAGACTTAATATGAACTATATAGGTCGTCAATCAGCAGAAAAATTGGTGGCATTGGCGGCTCAGAAAAATTCAAATTCAGAAGAAAGCACCTGGTATACTGATACAGGTGCTTCTCACCATGTTACATCAGAACTTGGCAACTTAAATCTTACTGAAACATATAATGGATCAGACTCTGTTGTGATGGGTAATGGTGAGAATCTTTCCATCAAACACACTGACAATTCATCTTTTTCAACTGGCAATCACAAATTTCACTTGAATAACATTCTTCACTGTCCTAATGCCCACTATAATCTTCTATCTATAAAACGTTTTGCTAGAGATAACTCCTGTTTCTTTCAATTTGATGACACTTGTTTTGTGATCAAGGACAAGAACACGGGACAAGTTCTCCACTAAGGATCGGTTGAAGAGGAAATGTATCCTATTACTTTCAGGAAGGGCAAACATCAAGGTCTAACCACTCCAAATGCTTTTCTCAGTAACAAAGTGTCTTCTCAACTTTGGCATCACAGGCTTGGACATCCTTCTCATAATCTTCTTTCAGTAGTTCTAAATAAACTCAATTTGTCATGTTCTCTTTTGTCTGAATGTATCCCCTGTCAATTAGGTAAAGCACTCGTCTCTCATTTCCCACTTCAATCAGCAACACTGATGCACCTTTTCAGTTATTACATTGTGATCTTTGGGGGCCATCTCCTGCAATTGGATGTAATGGATTTAGATACTATGTTCTCTTTGTGGATGATCTCACTCATTATGGGTGGATGTTTCCTATTAAACAAAAATTTGAGTTCTTTGATTTCTTTCTTAAATTCTTTGCTTTCACTCAAACTCAATTCCAAACACTTGTAAAAATTCTTAGAATTGATGGTGGTGGTGAGTTCTCTAGCAAAAAGCTTCTTGATTTCCTTCAACACAAAGGCATTCAACATCGAAAGACTTGTCCTTATACACCTGAACAGAATGGTGTAGTTGAGAGAAAGCACAGGCACTTGGTTGAAACTGCATTAACCTTACTAGCTCAGTCTCATCTTCCTAATGCACTTTGGGTTGAAGCCTTCCATACAACCCTATACCTTATAAATAGGCTTCTTATTGTTGATAAAAATACTACCTCTCCTTATTAAAAATTGTTTAAAAGAGAGCCTGATTACTTCTTTCTAAAACCTTTTGGGTGCTAGTGTTTTCCTTGGCTTAGACCATATGCAGCAAATAAGCTTGAATTCAGAAGTGAAGAATGTGTTTTTCTTGGGTATAGTCAACATCATAAAGGATACAAATGTTGGACTCCTCTCTTTGGTAAGGTCTACTTGTCTCGTCATGTTAGGTTTGTAGAAAGTGTCTTTCCTTTTCCACAGCTTTCTTCTTCTCTTAAGTATAATTCTTCTTCTCTGTAGAGTCCTCTCTTGTTGAGTCTCCTGCTGTATGGGTAACACCTAGATGTTTAGCTGTGTCTAATCTGTCATCTTATGATCCATCCTGTTCAAGTACTGATGATTCTAAGCAATATCCCATCTCTGAGTCTTCTCACTGTAAAGATCTAAGTCTAGTACCACAACCAAATCCGACTTCTAAATCCTCTTTTGAGTCCTCTGAGTCTTCAAGCAAACATCTAAATCCTATCTCTATTCATCCTATGCAAACAAGATCTAAGTTTGGTATATATAAGAAGAAATTTTTCTTAGCACCAAGCATTCTATTCCTCATGCTCTTCTTTCAGAATTCAGTCCTACCCCTACTTCTTTTACCCATGCCTCTAAATGTCAAAATTGGAGGGTAGCAATGGACTCTGAATTCACTGCTCTTCAAGAACAGCAAACCTGGATTCTAGTTCCTTTTCAACAAGGGATGAATGTTGTGGGTTGTAAATGGATGTATCGCACTAAACTCAACTCAGATGGTAGCTTGAATAAGTATAAAGCTCGACTGGCTGCAAAAGGGTTCCATTAGCAACCAGGGGTAGACTTTATTGAAATGTTCAGTCCTGTGGTGAAGCAGTCAACAATAATGATAGTACTTGCTATTGTTGTAAGCAAGAATTGGTCTCTTAAGCAATTGGATGTTGAGTGTGCTTTCTTCATGGCAATCTACAAGAGAATGTGTACATGGCACAACCACAGGGGTATATTGATCCATCAAAGAGCACATATGTCTGTAAAATGCAAAAATCCATTTATGGATTAAGACAGGCTCCACGATCTTGGTATACCAAGTTTTCATCTAAACTTCAGGAGCTTGGCTTCAAAATGGCAGTCTCAGAACCTTCTTTATTTGTTTATCACCAACATGAAACCACAACTTATTGCTATATGTTGATGATATAATTCTCATAAGTAATAACGATGGCTTTGTTTCCGAGTTAATACTCACTTTAAACTCTGATTTTAAGATGAAGGATTTAGGTGCTCTTTCATATTTTCTTGGAATCTCAATCTCTTGATCAAAGAGTGCTTTACATCTATCTCAGTCAAAGTATATTTTGGAACTTCTGAATCAAACTGATATGACCGGTAGCAAGCCTGTCTCATATCCTGCTAGTATCAAGAAGTTATCCAAGTTTGAAGGCATTCCTTTGTAAGATGCTACTCTTTATCTTAGTATAGTTGGTGCTCTTCAATACTTAACACTTACCAGACCTGATATCACATTTGCTGTAAACCAAGTTTGTCAATTCTTGCAATCTCCAACTGACATTCATCTATCTACTATTAAACGGATACTAAGATATCTCTAGGGCTCTATTGATACCAAATTGCTCATATCCAGAAGTACTCTAAATCTTCAAGTCTTCTGCGATGCTGATTGGGCTGGCTGTCCTACGGATAGGAAGTCTACTCATGGATTTTGTGTTTTTCTTGGTTCTAATCCAATAAGTAGGTGTTCTTAGAAGCAGACTGTGGTTGCACGTTCTTCGAAAGAAGCTGAATATTGGAGTTTAGCACAGGTTGCAACGGAACTTAGTTGGGTTCAGTTGCTATTAGCAGAGCTTCATTGTATTAGCTCAGTATCTCCGATAATCTGGTGTGATAATGTGTCTGCTATCTCGCTCACACAGAATCCCATGTTTCATAGTTGTACAAAACATATTGAAGTGGATGTTCACTTCATTCGGGAGAAAGTTGCCAACAACTCGCTTCAGGTTAAACATGTTAACATGGTTGATCAAGTTGCAGATTTGTTTACCAAAGGTGTTCATCCCCGTCGACTTCAGTTCTTAGCATCCAAACTGAGTATTGTTAATTGTCATCAATAGCCACCTCAGTTTGAGGGCGGGTGACAGTATTAGCTTGGTGTCTTTTGGGTTCTGCTGAGCTAGTTGTTAATGTAACTGTAACCGGTTGTTAAAGTTGGTCAAGTTGTTAGTGTTTTTGGCTGATTTGTTAAGTCTGTTGGTGATGCAGTTAGGTTGTTATGATCATAGAACTCAACTATTTAAGAGGATGTAATGTTCTTTGTGAAATGAGAATTTAGTTTTTGCCTGTTAATGGGTCGTCTTCCACCTCCAGCCCTCTGAGCTTATCTGAGCTTAATAGAGCTCATCTCTTTCTTTGCTTTCTGAATGCTTTCAGTCTCATCAGACAAGTAAAAGACACATTCCAAATCCAACTTGTTTTACTTGTGGGGGATGGGGAATCACAAACCTGAAATTCATCACTCTGATTAGTCTAATGGGATCGGCATCGGTGAGTTGGCCACCACGGTGTTGTTTAGGGCCAAAAACAAGAACTGTCTGGTCACATGAGATGGAGGAGGAGCTTCTTACCTCCTCACAGGCAACCAAACCGTTGTGCTAAATTACAAAGATCCGTGAAAATCAAGAAGAAATCAGAAGAGAAGAAACGAAACTGGAGCGAAGTAGTGGCAAACCTGATAGGCAAGGAAGATCGTGTTGGGTGAATGGCGGAAGCACGCGAGATACAACGTTCTGGAGAACTTCCAGCAAAGGGACTCAATCTTGAGAAAGAGAGGGGAGGAGGAGGATCATCTGGAGGAAGTGGAAGAGGAAGAGGAGATTGAGATGGATCTGGAGAAAAAGGAAGGGGAGGTGGAAGGTGGGAGTGAAGAAGAGATGAAGGGTTTGGTTTGCGGAGAAGGTCATGAGTATCTGAGGAGTAATGGAAAATCAACAGAGGAAAATTGGGAAAAGGATTGCGTTCTGAAAATTTTATAGATGTTTAATCAAGACATTGCGAGCATGTTCTCACAATGTTCTTATTAAAATACTACGAGTACATATCTTTGTAATGTCTTTACTATTATCTTTGTTAAAATTTTACGAGGACATGTCTTCGTTAATTTTTCTCGTTAAATCTAGAAATTCTATTAGTATCCTAGGTTGTCGTTTACGAGATCTAAATTGAGGTTCACATATTGAAGTGTTGTCTAAACTTAGAAGTGTGAGACTCCAATTGCTATAGGTACTGAAGCTCA
Source organism: Posidonia australis (assembly GCA_024699735.1). Classification (NCBI taxonomy): domain Eukaryota; kingdom Viridiplantae; phylum Streptophyta; class Magnoliopsida; order Alismatales; family Posidoniaceae; genus Posidonia; species Posidonia australis. The sequence goes on from JAMKQA010024135.1 coordinate 24,643, forward strand.
GGATACGTCTGTAGCTAGTGATATCGTGGTAGTGAACAAGGGAGTTATGAAACTCATGAGTAGTTAGACGTGATATCCTGATTGCTACGTAACAACGCCTAGGGTAGGGTTCGAGCACAGAGTTAGGATGTTGAGAGGACATATCCTGTGGTTTGTCCAGAGTGAGAAGACAGCTCGTCTAGGAGTAAGGTGAGCAAGCTTTCCATGATTGAGGTTAGCCTTTTAAGGGTTCCTTAAGTAGTGAGGGAATGCTAGGACAGACATACTCCTCTACAAGGTAGTTGTCAGTGGCAGAGCAAATGCCGAGGTGGGCCTCAGTGGTTTACATATGGCTAGAGTTAATTGCTTGGTGCTGAGTAGCTCAACTCATTATGTGATTTTGGTTTTCCTACGCAGTTTTTCGTGGTTTTTAGCAAGTAAGGCCCAATTTTGCTATGTAGATGTTTATTGGTGGATTTGGTGAAAATGAGAAAAAGTTTTGGAAACTATTTTAAAGTCCAACAAGATTTTTATATTAATATTGTTGCTCGATTTTCTTGTAGTTTTCGTGGAGTGTGTGCTGATTGGCTTTCTAGTCACTCACGTATTTTATTTGATGTTTTCAACTACAGGTGTAGAAGATTAGTTGGTGTTTCGTTAGCGCATATAGCTAGGGTCACTAATTGCACACTACAGGTTCCTAGTAGCATAAAACCTTTTTAGATAGCCTTTAATTATTACGTTAAGTTATGTTTAACTATAATTAGATTGTTGAGTTTGGTAGTAATGGCTCAGAGTCATTACACATTATGATCTTATTATCATTGTGACCATGTCGGCGGGGCAGACCCTCGTGCGCCCTTATTGGTGAGAAGAAGACACGAGAACCAATAGGACCACAGCGAGAGTGGTGAGTCCGAGGAAAGGGAGGCTTGACTCAAAAACACCAAAAAATACATAAAAAATAAACAAATGGATAAGGAGAGTTGTTACCTAGTCTATTTAACAGAAAGACGAGGAAAACTAGAAAATGCAATGCGATACAAAACAAACAAACAAAAATAAATAAAAAGAAATGACTCCAATGCCAATAGATAACATATAGGTCATTACAGGCAGAAAAACGGGTAAGGACTCCTTTTACGCATGGAGAAAGTGTTAGGCACCCCCATACACTCGACAAATTGGTCTTTCTACGCTTTTCTGCTCGTGTGTGTGTGGCAAATGCGAACATATGCTTGTTTGTGTCTAAGATAGATATATATTTTATGTTATGTGAAAACAAACGAAATGGCAGAGACAAAAAATCCATGCAACTTAATGCTTAGTCACGTTGTACGAATTCTAGATCGACGGTTCACAAGAGCTCGACACAGTAAACATCCTTGCCCTAAAGATGAATGCAAGAAATAAAAAAAACACACGATGGAAAACAATGCATGCAATGTTCAGGACATTATGTTAGCACGAATGCTATTTACTATACGCCCTTCGGTGATACGCAATATTCAATGCATGAAAGTCGGTTTGGGACATGATGTAGGCGATTATGTCGATTAATGTACGCCCATGAGTGAGATGTGAGAAGCCATGCATGAATGTCATTAATATATGCCCGAGTAGGCACAATGTTTAATGCCATGCAGATGAAAGTAAAACAGGGAAAACGTTGATCGAAACTTGCTAAATCGGATTAAACATGAACACTTGTGAATAAATGGCAAGGCATGCTCAAACAGATAATATGCAATACCCTGCAGAGGTTCTTGCAAAGTGTAAACATGCTTAGACTATACATCGTCCTCCAAACAAGTCAAATAGAGCGATTCTTCTGACGTCGCCTTTCAATGTGGCGTTAGATCTCATCGCCGGTCTATTGGGCGACAGGGGGTGTCGCCTCTCAGTCAGGCGACACATGCCATAGACTGGTCCAGCACCCCAGATCTGTCTTGGATAGATTAGACATCAAACAAGCCTAATTAAGTAATCAAGTTTCAGAGAAAACACCGATTTTAATGAGTTCAAATATATACTCAATGAATTGATTAACCTGCATTCGCTCAATCATGTAGATTCCTATAGGGGTGAAGCTGATTTCAGGGATTCTAGGGGTCACTCAGTAGGATTTAGGCTCTTTGGTACTGCTCTTTGACCTTCGTTAGGGTTCACCAAGAGGGCCTAGATTGCAGATTTGTCTCTCTAAAGAGGGCCCGCAACTCAGAATTCTGTCCTTATAGGTCGGTCCTAGCAAACCACAAAGCAATAAGAGCAATAAGTAAACACAAAACAATAAGATGTCAAGTATCTACTAGGGTTTGCTACAAACTTAAGGAGAAATGTGAAGTCTGAAACAAGCCCTTAGGACACCTTAGGTTCCCTGACCTAATAATCACAACTGAGACAGAGTATGGGTAGGCGATTGGCACCGGCCTGGGTTCGCTTTGCTCAGTTGATTAAACTAGATAGAGAATCCTAAAGAATTGTATTCAGCAAATAGTTTCCACCCTATTAGTGGAAAGAAAACAACCCTAAAAACCAGTAAAAAGCCAAAATAACAGTGGATAGGAATATTATCATTTTTATTTATTCAGGTTGCTACTGCAGACAATTAAAATCAACACAGATAGTAAAAATCAAAGCTTGCAGGAAAAAAAACGTACTAAAGGTCACCCGTCATCTGCTTTATAGGCGCCAGATCTCATTGCTGATGGGTTTGGCAATGAGATCAGTCACTTCTAGTTATGGTGACGAAAGGTTTTCTTCCTCCTCTCGCATGCATGGGTTGCTCTAATGCTACAGGGCCTGTCTCCCTCCTCTCTCTCTCTCTCCTACGTGTATGGGTCTACGGTTTTGATGGAGGTTTTGGTTTCTCTCTCTCTCTCTCTCTCGTTGGAAGATCTGGCTAGGTTTTGGAAGCCTACTAGAGGTGGCATTGGGTTCTCCAGGCTGCCTCTCTCTTCCCTACTGCATGGGTTCAAGGCAAGAGAGACGACGGCTGTTGGGGGTTGCAGGTGGTGTCGGGTTGGTGAGGAAGATGCGGGGTTGGTGTTTGGTTGGTGAGGAAGGGAGGTTGTGTTGCATTCATGGGTTGAAGGCAGCTGGGTTGGATGGAGTGCATGGTTATTGGGTTCATGGGTTGAAAGTGGCTGGTTTGGACGTGGTGCATGGGTTGGTGGACGAGCAGGAACACAAGATGCATGCAAAACGAAGGAGGGGGTCACCGCTCACGCTCAAGGGTTGATGGCCTCGCGTGGACGGCGACCCATCACCGAAAAACATGGATAATACAATGGACTAGGATAAAACGACAAGAAAACCCTCGACCATACATTGATATGCGTTGGAAACAAGAAAGTAGCATCCATATAACCAAATCCAACGAGGACAAGAGGTATACCTACGTGTAGGCGATGTTTTGAAGTCCTCCGGCGGTGGCTGCAGCTGCTTGATGTGGGGGAAGGCTTCTGGTTGTGAGTGGTGGAGGACGTGGAGGCTACGAGGTGCGAAGAAGAGAAGGCTGTGGACGTGGGCTTCTTCCTCTCTCTTCCCTACGTGAATGCTAGGGTTTTCTCTCCTTTCCTCTCTATGTGAATGCTAGGGTTTTCTTCTCTCTTCCTTTTTTTTTTAATGAAGATGGGTGGCTTTTATAAGGCACATGGTTGCATGAGAGACATCGAATGTGGGGCTTTTGAATGGATGGTGAGGATGAGTTAGGTTTGCGTGGGCTTTGTGTGGGCCTAGGGTTTAGGTTGGGCTTATGGTGTGGGCTTATTTTGATTTATTATTTTTGGGTTTATGTTTATTTTTATTTTTAGGTTTGGTTTAGATTTGTTTTGGTTTTAGTTTATTTTTATTCATTTTATTATATATTTTTCTTTTTTGGTTTGATTTAGGTTTGGTTTTATTTTTGGTTTATTTTATTTTTATTATTTTTTTAGGTTTATGCTTAAATTTGATTTTGGTTTTAGTTTATTTTTTTAGGTTTATGCTTAGGTTTGGTTTTATCTTTGTGGGGCGAAGTGGGTTTATGGTAGGGCCTATGGGGTTTGATTTGGGCTCGGGCTACTAGTTTGGGTTTTAAGCTAGGTTTTGGCTTATTTTTGGGTTTAAAGGGTTAGGTTGGATCCACCGCAGCCAGAGTATGATCTAAATGGTTCACCGCCAAATGATTGCAAAATCAGGATGTCTACAATCATCTCAAAATAGTGGGGAATTGTGAATTAAATGGGCTTGAGGTGTTGGACACAAGCTTCCCTGCTTCTTACATAAGATGCAGCTACTCTTGCGTCCAACAATCCAAACCACCACCAGCACCTAAATCCATTCTAAAACTAAACTACCGCTAATCATTCACTTATGGGGATTGAAACAAGATCAAACATCAACAATATTAATGCATACAACTCTATTACTAACTTCCTAACTGTGACCATGCCGGTAGAACCCTGCACGACTCCTCAGTGAGTGGAAACGCATGAAGAATCCTGATATGGTCACGATGAAGATGGTGAATCCGAGGAAGGGGACTCGACTTAGAAATACCAAAGAAGGATAAGAAAAAGAGTTGTCACCTAGTCTTTTAAGGGAAAGACGAGGAAAACCACAAACAAACCACAAAAAAAGGATGAATTCATGTGATGCAAATGAAAGGCTAAATATCCACAAACCAGAGAAAGGATAAGGATTCTTATTACGCACGGGGAAGGTATTAGGCACCCCTGTGTGTCACTTCCCTGTGCGTCTGAGAAATTCAGTTTTTCTAGTCTGATTCGCTTGCTAAGAGGCTAGATGCAAATGTATGCTTGTTAAACCTAGATTGTGCTTGAAATTATGTTAATATGAATACAAGATCATGACAAGGGGGATGTGCAAAGTGAGCGTGAAAATTATGAAGAAATCGACAAAGAATGACGGAATAATGACACATGAAATGACAAAGAAAATCACATGAAATGACAATGTTTTTGAAGAAAATGATCCGAGAAACTATGCAAACATTCAGACATTCAAAAGTGGCATCTACTCAAGTCATCAAAATTATAGAAAATGTCATGAAAATCCAAATGGAGAAAGTAATCTGGAATTGGGTCAATGTAGGCATTTAAGCCGATTAATGTATGCCCTCAGGCTATGGAAATCTAAATCAAATCATAAAAACCATAAATGCAGAGTAAGGGAAATCAAACCGATGTCAAACAAAAGAATTCGGAGTAGACCAAAGAGAAATCCATGGAAAATCATATGGATAGCAAGCTTTATTGAAAATGACATGAATAATACGCATGTGAATAAATGTGCATGTAAATGCATCTAAATGTATGAAAAATGCTCAGGAATTATTTACACAAGAAAAATATGCATGATTTAGTGCAAAAATGACATGCATGTGCATGAATGGATGTCATGGGGGCAATTGTATAATTTCACATGGCTAAATGTGATAAGGGTGTGCATATGAGTGATGCATGGTCTAAGTGTGTGCACCATGTGTGCAAAATGTCAAGATAATATTATTTACAAGAAAACATGATGGAAACAAGATTCTAAATGCAAGAAAATGATGCAAACATGGGAAATCACAAGTACAGGGGCTAAAGTGCAAAATTCACAAAGAAACAGCAAATCCACTTGAAAAACTTCACAGAAGTCAGAGAGCAGAAAATTATCACATGAATTAAGGTGAAAATACATTTTGATGAGAAATGGATGTTGAAAAATCACATATTGCAATTTTAAAGAAATTTATGGACTAAAGTGCAAAATCCACAAAAAGATGGCAATCATGATTGAAACTGTTCAAAAACTTTCATACTAAAGTTCAGATCATGAATTAACAGAAAAATGTGGCATTAAAGTGTGAAATGTGTGAAATTTGCTTGCTAGTAATTTTATGAATGTTTATGGTTAAATGTGCAAAATTTACAAGTGTTTGCCAATGTGATCAAAATACAAAATCAAAAGTCATTTTAGATTGAAAACATGATTTTGTCATAAATACTTTATTCATGTGACAATTTACAAACATGCATGATCAATAAATATGCAATGTGTGAACATATGGACTAAAATGCAATTAAAAACCCAAATCTTTGATTTAAGTGTCAATTAAGGGGTCTGGATGCAATCTATCTATGCTCAGAAACTATATTAGATGAAGTCTTGGTTTTCATGCAAAATCTCAATACCAAAATGCAATGAAAAACAAGTTTTAAAACAATTCAGTGTAATTGTGAATTATTTTAAGGTTTTGGATATAAATTTTACAAAGGAATTCTTGTTTGTTAAAATTTTTGGGGCAAAATGAAAATGTCCAGAACTTAATTGTGAGGAAAACATGATTTTGTAGACACCCTGATTTTGAGGTGACTCATAGATAAATTTTCTAGATGTTGCTTTGGATGTGGCAAACCTAATCCCATCAGCTCAACTGACCACAAGCCTATAGCAGGCTCGCAGCCCAATTAGAAATTCAAACAGGTAGGGGAGAGCACCAAGTTAGAGCACCAATGTGGAGCACCTGTTTGGAGCACCGAGCAGGAGCATTACAGTGGCACACTTAGCTGGAGCATCAGACAGGCGCACAGATCTGGCGCACCTATCTGGCACACCAAGCTGGCGCGCAGCCACTTCTCAGGCTGCTGACTGCTGGCTTTCCACCTCCCATGTCTGTAACCTTCACCAGCGAATATGCCATGGAATCTGCACCAAGCTCTTTGATTACAAGGCTGCCTGCATTCCATGGGGGTTACCCTTGAAAAATCCTATATAAGGACCCCCATAGGCAGCCATTTGGGATGTTAGAAAGACCCTGATCAAGAAATCCAGATCCAAGAAAGCACCTTGAGCAAGTCATATACTGATTTCAGCAACCTATTCTCGTTTTCTTGAGCATCCTCTTGCATTCTAAAGCATCTCCAGCCCTTCTAAGGCAACAAGGATTATATTATCTTGGGTTTTCTAAGAAGGAACACTTGAGACAAGGTAGGTTCTTTTCTTTTCCTTTTATCTTTAATCTTAGCTCTTGCACTAAATAAAGTATGTCAAGCACTTCATATAAACTGATTTTTTCCTTGTTGTTTACATGAGATTCATGATGAGATACTTACCCCATGTATAAGATATTTTGCATGTAAAATCTGAATGAAGAAATCTGCATTATCTCATGTCTATAGACTAGCCTTTCCTCTTTATTTCCTTACACTAGGATCCATGATTCATGCACATATATGCTAAGAAATATACAGTAGATATGTCTTTTATGTGTCCATCATATGCATATGGTTGCTGAATTCATTCACTTATTTCTTATGTATAAGGATTAAGCATTTTCAGCTATGAACCCATGATTTGATATGATTTAGAATTAAATGATAAATGACATTCATTTGTTAGTATTTAATCATGTTTTAGTCTTTCATCATCTGTATAAACTGATCTGGGTTAATAAAAATCACTTATCTCTGAATCTAAACCAGATTCTGAACCAGACTGCAGTCTGATTCAAATTTTCTAGGGAGCACCATTCTGGCGCACTAGAGCGGCGCACCACACCAGAGCACCACTCTGGCACACCATTCTAGTGCACCAGACTGGTCAGAGAGTAGATCACCCTCTTTTGCATCCCCATCTGCATGGTTTCTCGGATGACTTTGAGTCTGATTCTTTTGGTGCTGATTCTCTGATATTTCATGATTTTGCATGCATGATTTCAGCCTCATGTGATATTATTTTCTAAGTTGTTTTACACTTTGTATCTTCAGCCCATGGCTAAGTTCTAGTAGGCTAATTGCCCTTTGCTCCAATATGGAGAATCTATGCATCAGCCTATGATCCAGGAGACATGGCTGAACTTTGTTGCATTCATTTAGCATGAAGAGGGTGTGATCTTGTGTGAGGCTATTAGCCCTTGAGCACAAGGTCCCTAAATCTTCTCATACTTGCATATCTCTAGATTTATAAAATATGTTTTCCAAATTTGCAAAGGATTTTGCATGGCACAATTTACTAGAGCGCATTTATATGTGACATTGCACTGCATGGATTTCTGTGTTTTCCTTGGCACATCTTTCTGGCCCACAGGAGCACTTAGGTGGCGCATCAAACTGGAGCACCAGTCTGGCGCACCATACAGGCACACCTGCCTGTTTTCTGTTACACATAGCAACTTTTCACAAGGTTTTTAGCATGTTTTCCGGTTTTGATTTGCTTCTGGATTCTTCTGGTTTTCTTCCTTGATATACCAGAAAGACCCAACTCTATTTTCAGACATTTTCATGCATGTTAGATCACATGTGACATGTAGTAAAGTAAGAATGAAAATCGCTCAAAGTACTTAGATCCTTGATCTTATTTATGCAATATTTTTGCATCAATGTTTGACCCATTATATGAGCAAGACTTCTGAGCATTAGGATACACCCTGCACTCCATGCACATTTATTTTAGCATAAGACACCACTCACTCAGCATGGCATGATAAAGGGCTGAAAAGCCAACATTTCATATAAGTAAACAAGAAACCCATAGAAAGACCGATTTATCGGGCGCACGAGGGTGCCTAACACCTTCCTTGTGCGTAACAGGGATCCTTACCTATTTCTGGTTTATGACCTTTTTTTCATTGGCTTATTTGCATGATTTATATGGTTTTCCTCATCTTCCATTTTAATAGATTAGGTGGCGACTCCTGCATTTTTATTTTATTTTTGCTGTGACTTTGCCGATCCTCGCGCATTTGGCCTTCCGCGCCAAACTCGAGGTTGTCGCCGGCATGTTTACAGGAACTGGTGACTCCGCTGGGGATAACCAGATCCCAGCTTTTGTTTTGGGTTTCTCGTTTACTTTGGCTTTTCTCCTTGCTTGCTTATTTGCTATGCATTGGTTGTCCCTTTATAAGTGGTGTCTTTTTTGCATACATGCCTTTGTAATGGATCTTTCCTTTTTTACACATTTGCTATGTCACCATTGTTGCACATAATCCTTACATGCTTCTGTTCGTTAATTCATGGCGGATTTGCATGTTTATTTCCCTTCTTGTACATGCCATGTTTAGGAGATTAGAGACATATCTGCTCTCCCCATTTGGTTAATAAAAGCATAAAAACCAAATTCAATAAATAAGGCACAAACTAGTGACAAATTGCAAATTTCCCCATATGGTTTAATAAACTTGCAAGTAAAAGACTCAAAGCATGCTTTGCATTCATCATATAGGGCATGCATTTTCTCCTCTCCTGAGTCTGCCTATACAGTTTGCGAAGGACATTTCTCGGTGTCTCATCCTATGGCTTTGGCGTGGGATGAAATATCGGGTCTGTTCCCCCTCGTCCGGGGTCGTGTCGGTGTTAGTAGAGGGTACAGCCTACTACTTTGGCAGAGGACGAGGCCCCGAACGCACCACCCGTTCACTGCCTAAGTTTTGGCTAGGATTTAGAACGGGGACCTTAATTTTTCTAAAGTTGAGTCGGAGACCCATTCACCCCTGTGTGAACCCGGAGAAGACGGCTTGATAGGACACCCCTAGGTTGCGAGGGAGCGCATACTAGAGGCTGTCATACATTTTGCATTTCATACCACCATAAACATTGCATCTTTTCTAACTTGTTTGTTTATGTGCATAGAATTCTTGTCTGTGCGAGTTTCCTTAGCCTAAGCTTGAGATCTTTCCTTTCACTGACTCTATTAGCGACCCTATTCTCGATCGCGTCTCCTAAGTTATTCGTCACTTCCGACGATAGCTCGTCCTAGGATTCATCCTCTTCTTCCCAGCGTAGTTCGATCCTTAGTCGCTCGCGATCCATAATGGCCCAGCATGCCAGCGAGTCCCTTTCCTCTGCTGTTCTGGTGGAGGTCCCCATCTCGGGATACTCTTCCTTTGTGTCTGTTCCAGTCATCACCGCTGGCTCCACTTTTGCCTTGGCTTCTGGAGGACCTCCACCACCTCATTTTCGTGTCCCTGTGGCTACCCCACCTTCGGGACCACTTGCCTGGTCTTCTCCTACTGTTGGGGCCACAACAGTTGTGTTTGTTTCTCCTCAGAGCTATGTGTTGCCCAGCCCTCCTCCCACTGCAGCTGTTTCAATAGTAGCCACCCCCCAATTCGGACAACTGGGAACTCAGCCTCCTATTTCCTCCCCTGTCTTGCCTCCATCCTGTGGAGCCACTAGTAACGATCCCGTCACCGCGCAACTGCAACAAATGTCGGCCCTCGCCCAGCAGTTGCAGGGATTGGCACTGGCGCTCCAGCCCTTTTCAGCTCTGACCTTTCCGACTCCCGAGTTGCCTGTGCAACCGACCTTAGGATCACAGTTTGTACCCTCTGCATTCCCCTACAGTCGTCACCATCCCTCGTCTCTCCAGCAATAGGGGTGTCGACACTACCTTTTGTTACACCTGCACAGCACCCACCACAGCATGCATCCCTCCTATCTGGTGGCCAGCCTCCTAGGCCGGAGGGAGCACAGCCCTCCGTGAGCATTGTACCAGAGACCATTCCGGTCCAACAGCTCTTGCTCCCACACTCTGCACCACTTGTTGCACCACCCCTTGCATTGTCCTCAACCTTTTACCACACACAAGGTTCATCTTTTATCCCACAGCATACTACACCATGCACGGGTACATTGGCCATTCTGCCGTAGCACCAGACGGTGGAATGGTGGATTCGAAGGAGCTTTTAGGGGCGACCCATACTGTTTATGCGGCACCCGCCTCTACTGCACAATCCACAGCTGCAGTAGCCCAAGATGCTCTCCTCGAGAGAGTAAATAATCTGGAGCGCACTCTCCGACAAGTGCAGGGTGGGGATCGCCAGTCCTACTGTAACCATGCCGGCGAGGAGGTTCCGCAAACGAATGCGAAATCGGTCGGCAAAATCACGTCGAAAAAGCAAAATAAAACGGAGTCGCCACCTAATCTATTATGGAAGACAAGGAAAACCAAAGCATGAA